>JBBPLP010000245.1:0-33174 GCA_038089875.1 Fistulinella prunicolor
ACACCTGTCACACATCAGTCACACACCTATCACTCGTCACTCGGTTAAGCCCCCGAGGCTACACTAGCGGGGCACCGTCCGCTACTTTCGGTTTCGTACCTACCATATCATACATTACGCCCCGATAAACATCCTTCATACTACGCACGCCGCCAAGTTTGACTCTCACGCTGGTTTTGGTCTCACATTGATTCAACACGGGTTTTACTCCCGTACCGCCGGGAGAGGATGACTTGAAGGTACCCGTACGTCGTTGAAGATGCCTCGGAAACAGCAAATATCAATGCGCGGACTCTTTTATACCGACCGCTTCTGTTCTGGCAGTCTGGCGTGTCCAGCCTGCATTGGGAAGCGTCTATTCACGCGTCTCAAGCACGGGGACCACTTACAGCCGAGGAAGTCAAGCGGGATATCGCAACCCGCCAAACCCTTGAGGGTTCATTCCATCTTTCTGAGCTTGGCGACCATATTCCAACACGACAAAAATCTTAGGAACTGCGATGACGCCGAGACCTTCATTTGACTGGCCTTCTGGGACATAGTAATTGAACATCTACAGACTGATGTAGGATTGACTGGTGGTCCTGGCTGACAGAGTGCCGTCCGAGATCTACTATCTATTTTGTTGCTATTCCTCCACTTTAGTCCACATAACGTGCTAATATTCGTATGTTAGATTTATTGAAGTATTGAAGTTGCAGATCCCAATCTAATAGAAATCAAATGATAATGTGCAGTGTCGAGGCGGTCCACTGGACGCCTCATCGGACTCCGGAGTGACATCCCGAATTGCTTGAGATGGTTGCTTGGTGATAACGGTTGTGTAGTCATGGCACTACATAGTACATACCTAGTACCACCCGAGACGGCCGGACGTGCTTGCAAATTTGAGAATGCACGTGACACATAGTTGCTGACGAAATTGGACCTGCGATCAAATTGGTGACCGTGCCGTGCTTCTTGATCGCGGAATGGACCCTTTTGGTTCCGATATTTTCATGAGACCGGTCCAGATTGCGGGAGTTGCTCTACGGCCTCGAAAAGCAATATTTTATAGTGAAATTCAAGGGTGCGTCAGGTCATAGAATAATTCCGTTCCCTTGCAGCGGCGTCAGGAAGAACGTCGTCGAGCAATACATACATCTATGGCTCACAAAGTTCAGAGATATTTTCGCTTCAGGTTTGACCGGAACCTGAACGCTTGAGCTCTAATACAATATACCTGACAAATGGGTATTGTCGGAACACGAGGCCATCCCTTCGTGAGAGCATGTGGTGAGGCTTTCCATTGACCATTTGTGATTACGTTGGGCCTTTGCTCCTTTATTAGCCCCAGCATGGGACCGTGATGCCACAGGTCGCTCCTGATCATTCCTCTGGTGTTCAGTGATGTTGCGAGCAGCTCTCTTCAGTTTCGTGGCTGCTGGTATAGTACATGCGCTCGCCGCTCAGGTGCCGTTGAGCTCTGGTCCACGATGGCAAGACGAGAGGCACCCTGCTATGGCTACTCTCGGGGACGAGGATACCTCCGAATGGAGCCTCAACAATCTCCCGAACCCCAATGTTACCGATAATCTCGTGTTCGAGACAGTGCACTCACTGCTTCAACACTGGCCGAACACACGTATGAGAAATGGTAAGCAATCCGTGTGCTTGTCTGTCTTGCTCTCAGGCGCATTTTTATCTAGGACACAGCATCGTTCCGGGAATCATTCCGAAAGGAACACTTCTTTACCATGGAAAATCTGATGAAGGGCTACCGAGTGGCCCGGAATGGATTGCTACGGATCCTGAACATTCGTATTTTTTTTGCAGGAATCTGTTCAATCGTTCCCAAGAAGGCGGCTGGCTTCTCACTCTCATGGCCACTCGACCTCTGAAAATAATATACTTCGACGGAAGCAGCGCTGTGAAGCTTAGGGATGGTTCAATGGATACACAAGATCTTCTCATATGGGGTAGGACGGGTGAGGTATTCGACGACGAACCGAGGCGGATTCAAGATCTTTGCGAATGGGGGAAGAATTTCGGTGTAGATGGTTTTATCAGGTAAATCTTCGCCTCCACCGCCATTACTTGCATTGAACACGTTTTAGGATGGAAATGGATTTGTGAGTAATCGTTTTAGCGATGAATCAGCTTTACTCAGATGTCTTTAGTGAGGTCATGTATTGTGACTTTACTTCCGGCGTAAGCGCGGTTTCTTTCACGAAGGTAGCAAGTAAATGGTCCGGTTCATCAATGATTTGTGTGTCTTCGTCCGCTAGATCTATTGCTTGAGAATCACTGAGGTCTCTTTTGACAGCATCTTACGAGTTGTTTGAAATTATGAATGCCGGTGCTTGGCACAATCGGTTCCCTGGGGAGACCCGCATCCAGCTGGATCTCCCTGGATTGGTCTCCTTTTACGACACTCAACTTGCACCATCCTTGGTTGGCGTTCGAGCCGGCCAGGAGAGGTGGGATCATCGCACGCAAAATATATCTAGTAAAGACTTGTTGGCCCTGAGGTCCAGACTGGAGGCAAACTTAATCAGACCCGACGGTGTGTCAAGCGGAGTTGACTGGCAAACGCTCATTCAGGTCGTGGTGGACCGATATGCTGAGCGGCTGGAACTGACACACTATCTCCTGAACTCATCGGTTACGGACCCGGACGATATTCTTGATGTGGCCAAGAAAGCTCAAACTCAGCTGAGAATCATGCTGACTCCTTATCTCCTCTTCTCGGTCGCACCACCTAGCCAATCCGACAAGGCCGAGTTGGATTGGGCAATCCCGATATACGAACTCTGTGCCACGATACATACGCAATCTATGGAGTCCCAATTTGACTCTATGACGGATTCGGAGAAAGCACTTCTTCAAGCTATACGAGGGACGAGCCGAGAGATATGCAGGGTGGTGACGAAGATGTGGGCCGCGGGTGCCCACGCGGGGATTGATCCTGTATTGAACACAAAAGAGTTCCCTGACATCATCGAGGTAACTCGTCTACGGGAAGCTTGGGCAGGAGAACTGGAGCGCCTGATGTCCTGGCTTGATTGGAGCGAGTGGGTCAAGTGTAAACCTGGATGTGGTTTCGAGGTGCGTCTATCACATCTTCACGCGGGCTTCGTGTCTTTATAATCTGACTGATGACTGGGGTCGATAGGAAATGTGTTACTTGCCTACATGGCCTGCCGGTTTTCCTTGGTTGGGCGATATACCTATATTGCTTCCGCCCAATGATTATCAGCCACATCTAGATAAACTGTCTAGTGCCGAGTTGCGGACCATGGCTATGCAAAAGTTTGCCAACGAAGTGTCGAATATTATGCAGCCTGATCCAGATGAATGGATCCGACCGCAACCCAAGTGTATCAGGCGGATTAAACCTTACGCACTTTGATTGTTTGTGGATGAACAGATAGCATTCATTACTCGCGAACGGGTTTGCACTTACGGTTTCCGCAGCTTTTGAATACACTTTACGTACCTGATCACTACCTCTGGTCTCGTTCGCGTACCCATGCTTCTGCGCGTGCTATCAATGTTGAGAATTTACCATAGAATTCGAGTGTCAGGTCCATTTTTGTTCTTTGTGGCCGAGTGCTTCAGGTGCAACACCAAAGATTACTTTCTTTGTTCCGCCTCTCCAACAAATTGTATCTCTGCCTATGTTTGAAGCACTCGACGCAGATGAATTTACACGTCACGTGGTCGCTCCAGGTTCTCGCACAGCGCGGGCATGCAGGTACGGACCAGGTACGGTAGCACCGCACTCGCGTCGCCGTGTACATACATACCCGCGTCATTCAAGTTACCAAATGCAATCTTCAAACATTGGAAACCAGGAATTGTCCAGACCTCCGACGGGAATGAACGTTTAAGCGCGTTGCTACTGCCAGTGCCAGACTGCGCCATCGACGCCCCTCTTGCCTCCACACGTTCGGCAGTTATATCCGCAATTCGAATGACCACTGTACGTGTCGAACCGCCTTTAACGGAAATGATCGACGGTCGTGACGGTGGCTAGATGCCTGTACCCGAGCGAGTCACGTACTAATCATGTACGTGGCTATCATACCGTAATAGTACCGTAATGCTATCTTGCCACTGCGCCTGCTCGGCGCTCGCTCTGATTTGCAATTTTTCGGCAAGTACTTGCTGGACAATACTTTTATCAAACCCATATTTTAGCTGGTTTACTAGGTCGAACCGAGATACATCGACTCCGCCGCGCATCATTGTCAACAACTTCATGTATACATACATATATTACCATCATTATTACAGATCATACATGGGCGCGGTAGCCTGACCTCAGGGGGGTAGGGAAGGGCTTGATGCATTTATTTCATTTTTTGTGTTACGAGATAGAAGGTCACAGCTGAATCGATTTAAAATGTCATAAATCACAGCGTATGCTGCATTCCGCGAGTGCCTTTTTGCAAATCCGACAAGTTGGAGCTTTCGCCGAGACCGACTCGTTCGATTGTGCAGTGCTCTCAAGATTAATGTTCTTTCTGTAATACTAATCAGATGCCATCTGCTGGCACCATACTTCGTCCAGCCAACACGGACCCACACATCTCTTTTTCTTTGAAAAGGGTGCACCAGAAACTCTGAAAGTATGAGTATGTCGGCGTTCTTGTTCCTTTTGTACCCGACAGGTAGCTCCCTGGCACACCGGCAGCGAGTAGTTCCACTATATCGCCGTCAAACAGATTCTTTGTCAACAGTATTTTCCTGAGTTCCAGATAGCCAGTTGTCAAAATGATTCGGCCTGATTTAAATAAGTGAAACACTCTGATCGGAGGAGGCTACTTGCAGAGAATCACCAAATGATACAGACGAGTCTACACAGGTCCTAGGGGTATAATATGTACGTTAGACTGAAATTTGTACATGTAGTTATGTACATGAACGTTTGACAAATTTTGCAACTTCTTCAGCGCAGAATGTATGAGACTACTCTCGGGTTGACACAGCGCTATCAAATAGTGGCAAGGCACGCATGGCCCTCCATTTATCGGCGCAAGACGGCTGTACATGTCTGAAACACCCCGACGGACAACTGCATTACTGTATTCAGCGGAAAAGGTTACAGTCACAATTTCGATACGATACCAGTGAATCTCATTCAAACACTTACAAGCACTCTGGAAACCAAGATGGAAAGAAGGAAAGGAGTGGAAAGGTAGAAAGAAAAAGAATACAATGTAGGTCGAGCGCCGCGCGGCCCGCGGTGAAGCAAAGGTATATTAAAAAATACAAACTTGAAACACGTCACGAAAAATTCGACCAAGATATAACCGCATCTCGCGCATGCGCGGGACTGTGACTCAGATAGAGCGCGTTAATACTTGTACTGCGAAACGGCCGCTTGGGCGTGCCTCCGCCTCTGGGTGGTTCGATGAACACCCAGGCGGGCACGAGTCCTACATCGAAGTTGCTAATGTCGCTCGCTATCCGGGTAGAAAAGCGGGAAGCATCGGAAGACCGTGACGTGTCTCGAGCAACGAGGCGCCAACCATCGTCAAATGATCGGAGCACCACAAGGGACTCGCCACACCGGACGAGTGCTAGCTCGTCGGGGAGGGAAGGCTCAAAATGTTGACGTACAGGTCTCGCCTGTGAGGGAGACATGGGGTTGGAAAAGGGTGGAGGTGAATTCAATACAGGAGACGAGGAGTCGTCCACGTAGACGGAGAATCCAGAAGATGCTCTACTGTGTCGGGGATGTGCTGGGTTAAGGATCGACAGGACCGGAGGACGCGGTCGAACGGTGCGAGTGCTTTCCGTCGTATGTTGAAGGGATAATGTAGAAGAGGCAGGGGAAGGTCTAAGTTTAGATGAAAGGGCTGCTGTCTTGTTGGATACATCACGAGAAGGCGGCTTGCGAGTGATGCATTTTTCAGGCATGACGATCGAAGCCGTAAGCCCGTGGTGGCTAAAGGGAGGTGCAATCCTTGAGAAGATTAGTACACAAGATAACTACGATGTTTGACCCTTTACCTCCTCGACGAACAGTCGGTTCTTGTCATCATTGGGCAGTCTTTTGGTCGGTTTGTTACCATTGGGTGCACTATCCCCTTGACCCCAAGAAATCCTTCGATCCTTTTCTTGTTCGCTCTGGATCGTCGAAACTGGAGAAACAACAGGCATAATAATACAGAAAAAGTGACAAGGCAAGCAAATAGGCCTGCGATGAAGTAGGTGGTGACAGCGGTAGAATTTGGCTCTTGGCGGGTGTACAGCGTCATAGCATTTGGGCAGTGGTGCTAGAATAACTGATCGCGGCGAAACAAGGAGTGTGGGGTAGAAAGAGTGGAAGGTGGATTTGATCGATGTTGGGTTGCAGCAGAATCCGTTCGAGGTAGAGTTGGTGCAGATGGTCTTATAGTGGGAGCATAAAAAACCTTAGATGAAATTTAGGGAAATTAATTAAATGTGACATGGCGACTGCCTGATCATGATGGGTTCGGTTAGCGGCGTCCGTTGCCAGTGTCGGTCAAAAAGATAATTACCACTGATCGTACGCACGTCAATGATCATTATCCTACAGATCCCATTCTACTTACATCGGGGAACCAGAATAGCGACTATATTGTTCTGTTAAAGAACTTCCTCTTTTGGGCTGATTGACATTGTCACCTCGTCACGGATGCTCCCCAACATGGACACCGTGCCATGCACCGGCTTCCATCCGATTGACCTAGCGCGCTCGCCCCTGGCTCGTGCATTGGCCCCCATCATCCGAAACTGACCCAGTTTAGTCCGGAGTTGATGATCAAGTTGTGTTTGATAACTTACGAACACGCTTTTCTCCATTTCCGCTTCGGTGAAAGCCGTTGGACGACTTCCGCCGTATCCTTGAGCGCTGAGCTCTTTAGCCACCGCTTGGAAAATCTCATTAGTCTCGCACTCTCCATTCTCCGCAAAGTATATGCCGATGCGGCCCACATAGAGACGGGAAGAGTTGATAGCAGCGTCGAAGATGTGCATGTACAGACATGCAAGATCTTCAACATGCACGTGTGACCAAATGTTCGTGCCTTTGCCAATCACGCCACCCTGACGCCGATGGATACCCGCATTTATAGTAGCCGGTATTTGTTGAGAGCGCGGGTTCTGGATTCCAAGACAAACAAGATGGGTGCGCGCGATACCGTAAACCAAACCAGGAAGAATGATACATGTCCTGACATATTCTGAACAATAATGAGCCATGGCATTGCAACCAATAATAGTTAAATTATACCTTCCTCGCCAGCATTCGTTATCGCAATATCAACTTCTCTGTGGGGTTGAGTACGCGGCAAAGACTCCAGTTTGTGGATGTCGAAATCTGAATATATTGCATCAGAGGTGCGGTTGCCTCGAGCGTTATCGATGAGCACGCCTGCAACAATTATATTCTTACTCTAAAACAGTGTAGGGAAAAGCGAAGTGTGTGGCGCACCTATGCCTGACTATGCACGACATGATTAGCTCACGAGGCAGGAAAGACATAATAGGATATCTACTGTGTGAATCAAGGTGGGAATGGTTCCGGTGTTGCGGTGGCGTTCCTTTAATCCGCCGAGGATGGCTTTGGCGGCATTTAGGTTGTCAGCATCCGCCTACAAGCATCCAATTAAGCGGTAGTTAAGAAGTGGGAAGTAGGATGGTGCATACGCATGCAACCACAATATCAGCTCGGGATGCAAGGTTTTTGACCAAGGCGGAGTCGTCATGAGAGCCCACAACCGGCGTGACACGGACTGCCCTGAAACGAGACGCTTTCGCTTCAGAACGGACAAGAACAGTGATATTGAACTCGTCCAATCTCGGATGTCGGAGGAGAGTGGAGAGGACTGATCCACCGATGTATCCTACGACAAGGAGGGGGGTTTTATCGCCGTTGTGATCTTGGAACGTTATTGACGTACCAGTTGAGCCTGTCAGAAGTATGTTGATACGGGGCATTCCTGCGTTGGCGAGAAGAGACAATGTGGCTGGTGCCTATTACAACAAAAGGAAGTGCGTCATTTTTAAATAGTGGCACAGAATTCCAAGTTGGACCGACTTTCCCGTCGCGGATGTTCCAGGCAGAGCGGACTCGGAGGAACCTAGGTCATCGTTTATCTCGGCCCCGGGGCGGCTCGGGCCATCGATGTGCCTTATGGGGAACCACGGAAGTGTTTTCACATGTGTCAAACTGCACTCCAAAAGCCGGAGGAAAATTTGAGCTGGTAAATACAAATTAATTATATGAAGCATTGCTGCTATGATCAGAAGTGAATGAGGAAATAGTAAAACGCCAACGTTGAAGGATGGCGATGCGACTGGCATGCCTATTGTTTATCAGTGTTAGGATCTGAAGCCTCTGCCACACTGGACCAAACAAAACCATTTCGCAGCAATTCCGTTTCCAGAGATAACTGGATACCACAACGGAACGATGTCGCTGCTCGCGCCTATCATCTGCGATAATGGTACTGGCTACTCAAAGATAGGGTAGGTCTTTGGCTCATTAAACTAGCTATCGAGACTGACATATCCTCCTAGTTTTGCAGGCAACTCCGATCCCTCATTGTCAGTTTCGCGTTTAAACTGCTGCGGATTGACCTAATTGATCCCAATACAGTGTATTTCCGACCGCGATAGCCACGCGTGGCCCTGCCACTCAGCCAACACGTGGAGGACCTCCCATCCCAACAAAGCCCGGCAATCTTGCGTCGAAACGAGGTGTCGAAGATCTCGATTTTTTCATTGGAGATGAAGCGCTGGCGAACGCGAAGACGCCTGGATATGGTGTACACTACCCGATCCGCCATGGTATGATTGACAATTGGGATCACATGGAGCGTTACTGGGAACAGACGATCTTCAAGTACCTGCGCGCAGAACCCGAGGATCATTACTTCCTTCTGGTCAGTCATCCGCGATCGGAATGCAAACAGTATGAATGATATTGATCTCACACTATCAGACCGAGCCACCCCTCAATCCTCCAGAGAATAGAGAACAGACTGCCGAGATCTTCTTCGAGTCGTTCAACATCAAAGGTCTCTACATTGCTGTACAGGCAGTGTTAGCGCTTGCCGCGTCCTGGTCATCCAACAGAGTCACAGACAGAACATTGACCGGCACCGTCATCGACTCTGGTGATGGTGTCACCCACGTGATTCCTTGCGCGGAAGGCTATGTGGTAGGAAGTGCTATCAAGCATATTCCTATCGCAGGTCGTGACATTTCACAATTCGTGCTCAATCTTCTGCGAGAGCGCGGTGAAACGATCGCGGTACCACCGGAAGATCAATTAAGACTTGCCTCAAAAGTGAAGGAAGACTACAGTTACGTTTGCCAAGACATCGTCAAGGAGTTCAGAAAGTATGATGCCGAGCCGTATAAATACTTCGAGAGGTATGATGGCGAACATAGTGTCACTGGAAAGGCAAGTTCGCAGATAACGGATGTAATGCTTTGGCTGATTGGACTCTCGTGTAGAAATATTCGATCGACATCGGATATGAGCGTTTCCTCGCTCCTGAGATCTTCTTCAATCCGGAAATCTACTCTTCCGACTTTTTGACGCCACTACCCGAAATTGTTGACGATGTGATTCGGTCGTCACCCATCGATGTTCGCCGTGGACTGTACAAGGTAAGCACCACCCATTTGTTGAGGCCAAGTTCCTGATCCTGCGGAAAGAACATCGTGTTGTCTGGAGGGTCCACGATGTTCCAGCACTTTGGTCAGCGACTTAAACGGGACCTGAAACAATTAGTTGATCGCCGGCTCGAAGCCAGCGTCATCTCTAGTGGCAGCACCCAAAAGGTTAGATTCTTTGGATGATTCGCAGAAGGTATTCTGATGGTTTTACAACCTAGTCCTCTGGGGTTGAAGTCGATGTCATTTCGCACAAGCGCCAGCGGTAAAACTATATCCACCATCTTGTAACAGGAAGGCTGAGTTTTCCCCTCGCCTAGCTACGCGGTCTGGTTCGGAGGCTCGCTGTTGGCATCATTGGTAAGGTTCTCTTATATGAACATGCTTCCGTAGCTGATGGTCTATACAGCCCGAGTTCTATACATCATGCCACACGAAAGCTCAATATGACGAGATCGGCCCGAGCATCTGTAGGCGATATCAGATCTTCGGCAGTGCAACGTAGAATGTGATATTTCAAGAATGACACGGGGAGCCGGCAGACGAAGCACTGTAGTAGCTACCTTTTTCTACCCTGTATTAGCCGATTATCCAGAATGCCGTAGATGTAGGGGGGAATAAGTCAGACGCGCTGAGAATGCCCGAGGCCAAGACCGCCACGACTTCCTTTGTCGGTCATTAAGATGAAAGCCGGAGTTGATAAGCAGCATGTGGGTCACCGCATATCCCCGAGGTACGACACGAAAGGAAAGTAAACACAATACGCCCTGATATATTCACCGGATACGAGATAAGCTGTGCATAGAATAATGACATCCGCCATGTCGCCGAGGATTCTGAATGTGATTCTCAGCGGACTGCATCTTTGGGTACTTGTTCCATGTCCGATTTCTTTGCGAGATGATGTCGCGCGTCCGAGTAAGAGATACAACGCTATCCGTGAGGTACACGCAGCGTGACCTGTCCCTGAATGGATTCCGCTTCGAACAAGGTCCTGCCAAAAAGATAAGCGACTGATCGTTCCGAACGCTACCACAATTTGCTTAGGAGCCAACCGCTTGGCATTCGTAAACTTATCCTAGAATGTTTCGATTTCTTGGGTCCCTTGAAATAAACGATCCAACATTGATAGTCCGTGGGTCCCTGGAAATCCAAACAGCGCATGATGTCAATTATGTAAAAAAACTGGCGACGCAGGGGACGCACCGAATCGCCGATTTACGCAGAGAAAAACAAACGCTTGTACAATATGGCTACAGACCCATGGGGATCTCAACCTAGAGACTCTACACCGTGGCGCGCAGAGCCGTGTATATGATCGCCTTGTCGAAAGTTGCTCGGGTGCAGCGAGCTAGTGTTCCGCCTTAGCAAAGCTGCCGATTAAGTACAGGTGAGGTTAACTCGTGATGGCGAATGGCAATCAAGAAACTGACCGCACAAGGCGAGCGGACACAGCCTATGCGTATGTGTGAGATAGAGAGGCGGAGATGCTGTCAAAACACAGGAGACAATGCGACATACCTCCGTGTGACGGAATTCCGGAGAAGCAGCACTGGCATGATTCGGTGAACTTGCGATGCTAGGCAGATTTGGGCGGAGGAATTGAAGTGGTCACGGAGGCGGCGATGGCACTGCCTACTCTCTTCGCAACGAGCACACCCCTGTTCACTGTCAGGATCGTGGGGAGATTCAAGCGCCAGCACGGATAGTTCCAGCAGCCGGACCGTCCAGTGTTATAATCGTGCCACTGGTAAGTAAATAAAAAGTGGAGGGCAACCTTGGAAACAATCTAACTCGATCTGTCAACAAGGCCGTTCCCGCGAGTCGTCCGGTTTTAGCGGACGTCTTTCTCCCCCCACGCTCTCCGACGCTCTGCGTCTCGCTTCAAATCTCCATGTCGACTCAGACGCAGCATATCTACGGTCAGAACATGTGGGATCAACCACAATACACCTTCAGACAACCGCTTCAACTCGAGGAACATCCTTGTTCGCTTGAGCACACATCCAGCGCCAAACGCCTCCCTCAACAACCTCAAGTCCCGCCTTCCTCGCAGAACGTGTCCGTACCATCAAGCGGATATAGTCCTTACCCACCCGCACCTTCCTTCGGAGTCCCTTCCTCTGGATTCGTCGCCCAGCCGCATATGCGGACATCTTCATTCCACCATCTCGACGCTGATGCCAATCTCGCTGTAGACACGTCTTCGTCCTCTTTTGGCGCACCCTCCCACTCGGTACACGCCCACGTTTCACCAGTCTACAACCAGCCCAGCTTGAACACTCTGGAACCCAGTCAAGCGAATTATCAGACCAGCCAATTCGAACAGGGTCTCGAATCCAATTATCATACATCTGAGGGTTCTTCCAGTCCCAACCTTACCATAACTACCCATCCGACGTCTCATTCTTACCTTCCTGCTGGCCCCATGCAGTTTTCTACTCCTCTTCCACTTCCTCCTCGACAATCCGAACTGCAAGCTCATTACTTCAACGCACCTTATATGCGTACCCAACAGGATTCTCTGCGAAATAATACGAAGAGATCCAAACCAAACGACGACTACGATGACAACCAAGGCGAACAACTTGACACTCAAGAACAAGAGGCCGCCAGATCAAAACCGTCAGTATTCCACTTTAGCATTTCCAGGGTGTCAGCTGATTGCTCTCCAACAGTATGGGAGCATGCGCTCGGTGCAAGAGCTTAAAGGTAGATTGTAATGTATGACAACGCCAGCATCTTATGTATATGTTCTAGGTTCGTTGTGAGTTTAGAAACGACAGCGACACGTGCAAGCGCTGTACAAGTGCGGGTCAGGAATGTGTTATTCCTGGCCGAAAGCCACGTCGCGCTCCACCGTACGCATGCCCCCTCTCTTCTCGTATCCGTGGCTGAAGTCTCACCTTCCTAGAAAACGAGAGCATTTGCTCAACCAAATCCGCGAACAAGCCAAGCAAATCCAGGAACTGATGGCAAAAGTCGAGGGTCTAAACCATTCCGCCACGTCCCAACCCCCGCATTCCCCTGTGTCAAGCATGCATTCGCCTATGGAATCAAACTCCGAGTCAGTAGTCCCAAATGCAGAAATGCAAGATTGGATATCCAAGGCGCGCGTATCCATTCAGCAATTCGGAGGCTTAATTCCCGCAGGGGATTCGACAGATGGAGACGACCCCTATCTTAGCGATGAGGATGCCGCAGCGGAAGACTACTCAGATGACGAGTCCGGTTATGCCACTGCCGAGGACGAAACGAGCAGGGACGTTGGCTCACCCGGTAGTTTCACATCGAAGAGGCAGGCAGCCCATGCGACCTCACTCAAGATGCTACCAGCAGAGGATGCCCCCTATGGTCTGATGGCTGTCCTCTCCATCAGGAAAAACGCAAGAGAGAAGAGTGTCGAACCTGGGTCGTCGGAAGCCGTTGGTGTTGCAAGCGCTGACTTCTTTAGGCCAAGTGTGTATTGGTTGAATGCCTTGTTTGACACTCTAACTGTGGCCCAAATTCGTCAGGTCCAGGGCCCGACCCCAAGCGTATGAATCCATCCAATACTGGAGTTCAACTGCCCCATATCTTGGCTCGCGGAATTGTCTCGATAAAGGAAGCAGACAAGCTGTTTAGCATGTAAGTTCGCATCTTCCGAAGATGATGTTGGCATTGACACGTCCATAGTTACTTTGAGAAGATGAATATATCAGCCAACCTGCTAGACCCTGCTCTCCACACTCCTCAATATGTGGCTATGCGAAGCCCATTCTTGTTCACAATCAGTAAGGGTTCGTTATCGTGCATCATCTTCAAGCTAACAATGATCAAGTATGTGGTATCGCTTCCAGATTCTATGAACCCCGACCGCACCTTTACCAGCAGCTGATGCAGTATGGCCAGCTTGCTGCTGGCACCGCGCTTATATCTGGGACTAAGAATGAAGAAATGTCTGCAGCTTATCTTCTTATGCAACTCTACCCAGTTCCGGCAAAGCGGTGGGATGAAGAAAGAAGCTGGGTTTATCTTGGCGTGGCCATAAGGTACAGTGCATGCCTCATGTTCGAATAATGTCCCTGTTCCTATTTCAAGTTTAGGATCGCGCAAGATATCAACTTGAACCGCCAGGTGACAACGAAACCCCTTAATGAACAAAATGCTCGCATTCTCTTGAGCCGACAACGTATCTGGTTGAACTGTTTCAACTTGGATCGTTCGACTGGAACTCAGTACGGCAAACGCGCGATCATCCCGAACAGTGATTACTTTGCTACGCATTGCGAAGATTGGTGGAAATCGTCAGCCTACAACATGAAAGGTTTTGATATCCATCTCTGCGGATACAATGCGGAATTGAGATTGATGGCTGGTTTCGCGGCGAGTATCTATGGTAATCCTAGTCACCCGATGGGGCTAGACAAGGTGAGGTGCCTTACTGGCTATATTTGCAATGTCGTTCCTGAACATGTGGCTAGACATTAAACATTGCCCAACTTGCCAGTGATACCGATGACGCGCTGAGACAGCTCGGCGAGCGTTGGTTCAAGCGTTTGGATGAAATTGAAGAAGAGAAAACGGGGCAGTGGGAATTCCGCAAGCAGTTACTTCAAATGGCCTATGCATATGCGCGCCTGGTCGCGTTGTCAACGGGTTTGAAGCATGCAAAAGAAGGCCAGTTAAATGAGAATACCTTTATCATGCGGGTGAGCACAGACTGATCCTCTAGTGTCATTCTATGTTAATAGTATCTGCCAGTGCTTGGACGCTGCCTCTGAAATTGTAAACAGTTTTGTTCGTAAATTATTCCCCACGTCGGAAAGGAGTGGGTGGCCGTCCAAGCTCAGTGTGATGTAGACACTGACATTTCCCTAGAAATCTTGCTTCGACATGCACCGGATGCTCAATTCGTGTTCGTTACGTTTGCTGGTGCCTTCCTTGTCAAGGTAAGGCATAATTCTCTTATGGTAGAACGGCTTGAAGATATCACACGTTTTCATAGCTCCTCCAACCCAAGTATTCGCAATACTTTACGTACGAAAAGCGACAAGGGATCCGCACGCTAGTTCAAGAAGCCGTTGACTTGCTCGGAGCGCCAGAGGTCTACGTAGACGACAAACATGGGCCGAAACTGTTCTCGCGATTCCTCGCCGGCTTGCTTGCTACTCAAAGTGTTAATCCCGACACACTCTCTCCGACCTCCAAGAGCACGCACCTGCGTCGTTCAGGCTCGCGATCAAAAGGCAAAGGAAGAGAACCGGGTGGGTTGGCGTCCTCGCCGGTATACTCCCATGGGGCCGGTCCCGAATACTCGCCGTCGTCGTCAGGCTTATCCGACACATCTTCTCCCGCGCAGCAATTTGTACCCTTTGACGGTAACTCGCGGGGGCACTCACCATCCACGGCTGACTTTGGCCTGGGGCTGCAAACAACCGACTATTATCAAAGTGCGGTGATGCCGGTGGATCAGGAACTATTGGATTCGATGCAGTTCTTGTCGGATCCTGTCTGGCAGGATACCACCATGCCTGGTGAGCCTTTTTTTCTCCCGCCCCCCTTTCGTTGCGCTTCGTGCCATTGGTTTGTCACGGGCTTACACTCTGATTCAGGATTCAGCTGGGTCAACCAGCTTAATGTGCCTGGCGGCTCAGCGCTACATGCCAACGACTATGCATTGTACGAATCGCAACAGTATGCCGCGTTTTAAAATACCCGCAATCCACCATCAGCCTCGCATTGTGTATCTTCACACATATCCTCCAGCCTCTTTCTCGATCTTGTATATACAACCTGCCTCGTGATATCATATCTTTGACTCCCCTCAACTTGTTTATGTCCGCTTCCGCCACCCTCTTGTATTTGCTATCGACACTGCCGTATGCCGTTATGATTGTTTCTGTGTTCTTTCATCTATCCGTCTTAATGCTTGGAGCGCTTGTTGGATGATATGACATTCACCTGGCCGTCAATGTCTTCCTCGTACATACCTCCATTGCGTTTACCTCCTTGATGAACTTCGTCTAGTTGGTGTATTCTGCTTTGAGCTGGCTCGCTAGTGTTTCTGGTAACCTCCAGCCGTATCAAGCCATTTCTTACATCGATTTTATCCTGTTTTGCTACCTGAATAAAATTATTGTATAATCATTTGTTTGTCCCTTGCCAATTCAAGCCATACTTTCAAGTGGCTCTTGATTGAGGCCGTCATTCGCCACATCCGCATCCCTGAGCCGATGCGTTCTGAAGTGCTGGCACTCTTCGTCGGTCTTCACTAGCGCTTTCCGAGAAATGGACGACCATCTTTTGTTGAATTCCTGTGTGTACTCAACAGTGTCTAGATGCACTGCGCCGAGTCGTCCGCAGGATCGCACCACAGTCCAGGACCGGTCAGCGGCCACCCCTTGTTATCGATAAATAATACAACAGTAGACTCGTGGTCGTACTCGGACACGAAGCCCCGGAAAGTTGGAAGAACATTGTTGACGTTGAGCCTAGCGTCAACAATGTTCTTCCAACCTTCTTTATCACTGACTCCAATCAGTGACTCGCCTGCTCTCACATCAGACGCTTGTTTTCCCTTGCTCAGGGGTGCAATAGAGCAAAGCAGTAGCACAACTGCAGCGATCTACTCAGTGCCCGCTCGGATCCTTCGGAGTCACAATTTTCTGGAAAAAATGGCCGCTGAATTGACCTTTTTCATTTCATCGACTGATCTCTCCACAACGTGACCAACTCGGATTCTCCAATCCCGCTGCTCATCGTGTCGAACAACTATCGCGTGTCCATGAGGACGTCCAGGTCAGGACTCCTACGCGACACATCGCGTCCCTCACATTGACCCGCTCGTATAACAGGCAGAGGGCGATAGGTATTGGTGAGGATGCTGACAAGCTCGTTCTAACTTCTCGCAACCACAGGGCTACGGAATGATCGAATCCTGTGAAGCCTCTTACGACGACTCGTAAAAGAAAGAGCGATTCAAATGATCACCTGGGGCAAAAAGGGCCCTCAAGGGGAAAAGGAGAGGAACGCATCTAGAACTTTCGGTGCTCGGGCAATGGTGCGCATTCAAAATTGACCCGTTCTGGTACGGGTGTCCCCGTGGCCAGCTTCGGCTCCTCGAACCGGGGTTGTAAGCAAACACTGGATGTATAAGTATGTCTTGCTCGTCGGGTGATCCAAAACACGGGCGAAATATCACACAAGTGGCGCATTTATGTATCGGCAGCACAACCATCACGCAACTGCATCGAGGAAACACGACCTGGCGATGGCCAGACTGCGTGGATAAAGTTGATAGCACAACAGATCAATGGCGGCAACTGCATACGACGAGACGAGACGATAAGCAACTGAGCAAGCGCATTGTCTGGATAGATTCGGTCGAGGATCGTGCCTTTGATACGATAAGAAGAGAAGGATCGTATATCCAAAAGTCGTAATGGTTGTAGGAAGGTGAGAGGGAATACTTTCTAGGGCACAATTGAGACCAAAGTACTAGATTATTCCGCGGGCATATATAACCAAGATATATATTTTACAATCATATTCTCAGAATCTTGTCGTATTCGTAAACAATTGCAACGGCAGTGCCCTTCTATCTTCAAAGCTCGTAGGGCTCAATCCTTCTGATACATCTCGGTTGTGGCCGAATCCACTCGTCTGGATCTTGAACACCACTCTGCACCTCATCCACCATGGTCCGTACGTCGAAGTTGGCCAGTCTCTCTGGGTGAGGGTATGGCTTCTCAGAACCGGGTGGAGGAGGCGGTGGCTCGCGACCGCGACCCGGACCTTTCCCTCTTCTTCTAGGGAAACCGGCAGGCCACGTAGGCAAATAACACATTTCCTATCAAACTCATTCGTGAGTCAACATGAAAAAATGCGACGTCTGCATGATGACGCACCTCGATACCACACCCAGGATGACACTTGACCCACACGTTCCAATCGAGCAAACTCATGAGGCGATCCAGTTCCTCTGCCCAAGTTTTCCACAGACAAGTTACCTCGGTGATATCGGGGGACGCCTTTGTGTTCAACGACGGATCAATGCCTGCATAGACGCCAGCGGTCCACATCTTCGTCACCACCCGACAAATCTCTCGGTTCGTCCCTCGTACAGCTTGAAGAAGCAGTTTCTCTGAATCTGTCATAGACTCAGACCGAGAGTCCATAGAGTATATGTGTGTCGTGGCACAGAGCTTGTATATGGGAGTCGTCCAATCTAGTTCGGTCTTGTCTGATGGATTGGTTGGTGTGGCTGAGAAAAGGAGGTAGGGTGTCAGCATGATTCTCAGCTGAGTTTGAGCTTTCTTGGCCAGATCAAGAATATCGTTCAAGTCGGTCTCCGGAGCATTCAGGAGATAGCGTGTCAACTCCAACCGTTGGGCGTATCGATCAACAATGACCTGGACGAGCGTTTTCCAGTCGATTCCGCTTGATACACCATCGGGTCTGACCAAAATGGTCTCCAGTCTTGACTTTACAGCAGACAAGTCTTCGCTGGATACATTTAGCGCACGATGATCCCACCTTTCCTGGTCAGCTCGAATTCCAACCAGTGAAGGCGCAAGTTGGGTATCGTAAAAGGAGACCAAGCCGGCTAGATCCAGATGGATTCGCGTCTCCCCAGGGAAACGATTGTGCCAGGAACCGGCATTCATGACTTCAAACGCGGTAAATTCCGCTGTCCAAAACCATCTCAGCATTTCTCATAGAATCAGTAGTTAAAGACTTACAAGCTGCTGATCGATTAGCCAGTCGAGTTACTAGATTTGCGAAAGAAACTACGCTGACGCCAGAGGTGAAATCACAAAGCATAACTTCACTAAAACCAATGTGAGCAAGATTGGGCCGCCATCAAAATAATTGCTCACAAGTCCATTTCCATCCTACAGGGTATTCAATACAAGCAACGGCGGGAAAAGGCGAAGACTGACCTCACAAAACCATCCACGCCGAAATTCTTCCCCCATTTGCAGAGATCTTGAATCCGCTTCCTTTCGTCCTCGAACCCACCATCGCCAGGCACCCCCCACGCGATAAGATCTTGTGTATCCATTGAGCCGTATGAAAGTTTCGCAGCGCTGCTGCCGTCGAAGTATACAACTTTCAGAGGTCGAGTGGCCATGAGAGTGAGATGCCAGCATCCTGGTTGGGATTTATCGAATGAAACCCGGCAGAAGAGATATGAATGTTCCGGATCAGTAGCAACCCATTCCGGACCCGGTGGTAATTCATTTCGACTCGCCCCATGATACAGAAGTGTTCCTTTCGGAATGCTCCCTGGTACGATGTTGTGGCCTAGAGAGGAGCAGTGAGAATGTGTCCGAGCGAAAGGCAGATAATTACGCGGACCACTTACCATTTCTCATCCGCGTGTTGGGCCAGTGTTGAAGTAGCGAGTGCACCGTCTCAAAAATGAGATGATCAGTAGTATTGGGGTTCGGAACTTTGTGGAAACTCCATTCCGTGATATCTTCGTCACCAAGAATAGCTGGATGATATTGCCAACGTTGACCAGAGTCCAACGGTATCTGGACGGCGAGCGCAGGGACTAGCACTCCTACCACGAGACTGAGGAGGATTGCTTGCAACATCGTTGAACACGACAGGAGTGAATGAGGACTGCCTGGTGCGTTGAACGTGCTGCGGCTTGATAAGACTCCGGTATCATAAAACTTGTGTGATCACCGGCAGGTCGTGACAGAAGTCCCAAATCGCTCACGCACCGGGAGATCCCTGCTGTGAATCCCCAAAAAATCCCCACGTAGAAACAATGGGTACATACTCGTAATCGCAGAACGCTCAACTTCGTTCAGGCCACAGTCAAGTCCCAGTCAGTGCAAAATTTATCTCTGCATGCGAGCGCTTGAGCTCCGAATATTGGCGGTATCGGACATATGTGACCGGTGACGCGTTGCAGCTGCTTTTCCTGACATCGCTGAAAAGGAACCCCCGGGGCTGGATATCGTAATCAACTCCGGACGGAGTATAAAAAATATCGATAGGCTACGCCAGCGGCAGGTACAACCTGGTTCGCGGGCCGCGGCATAAACAAACAATGAACTCGCAGCACTGAGGTACAACGCTCAGACAAGTGTTGATACATAGTCATAACGAACTATACTGCGTCCGAGAAATGAGATGAATAGTCCATCGAACGAGGGACGACAGAGTTATCAGTTATGCTCTCTCGGTTGACGCCGATGGTCTGACGGATCAAACGTTGAATGTGTGGCATACGTGAGGATGTAATTACGACGACCGGTGCATGGCTGGGCAAAAGACTTCGTATATTATTAAAGAAAATACGTTCGGATAAATAGGCTTATACATCCTTTACATGTACACTTCATCAAAAGTGCCCTTTACAACCGCGCATTCTTCGGCATCGATCGCATTGCCTGCCTTACACCCAAATCTGCCAAAACGTCTTCGGCTGCGTTATCGCGTCCAAGTTAGTAGCAGGCACCGATACAATCCATATCTTGACTCACCTCCTCCAAGGAGTGCATCAAATGTGATCGTTCGATAGTACTGCAGAAGAAAAGGTGATTACTTCAACAGCAAACGGGAATGGACGTGCGGCTTACGTGTTCGATGAATTTGCCCATCCCGGTCTTAGTGATGCCACGCCCACCAAATATCTGAACGGCGTCCCGTGCAGTCTCCTGGGCACAATGTGTACTGTAGCTCTTCAAGAATCCGATCGGTCTATTTTGCGTGAGTCAAAGTGGAGCCCTTGCGAAAGAAGGTATTCCTTACCCTGCCAGTTTTGAAGCTTGCTGCTTGTACGTCTACAGGATAATCCGTAAGTTACACTGAACGCGCAAATGTCAAGTAGTTCACCATATGCGTCATTTGGTATGTAATATTTTCCAACCAGCTCTGAACACTCTCTGTGCGAGCGATCATACCAGCAATTTTGGATCGAATAACTGGCTGGGAAATGAGCGGCTTCCCGAATGCCTTGCGTTGAGAAGCCCATTTTAAACATTCTTCGATGACCGCACGTTGACTTCTCGCTGAGCTGCAACACATTACCCATCGTTCGTGGTTGAAGTTACTGGTTCGAAGGTGTTCATCGTCGGCGTTACGGTTCAGTCCACAATATACGGCAAAAGCGTACCTGAGAATAACGAAAATCCCACCACCGACTTCCCCTAGTGTGTTACCGACGGGTACATGGACATCGTCAAAGGTAATATAACCAGTTCCTGCAGTGGTGGAGTAACTCGTCTTGATTTGCCGCGTCTCAACTCCCGGGCCGCGTTCAACCAAGATAACTGTGAGACCATCCTATCCAAAATATATTAGTGTAATAGTCAAATTTGGTAACTAACGACTCACATCTGTCCTGCAACCCACTGTAAAGCTACATGGGGTGATGAGATCAAAATGGATAGGAGCTATAGACACAAGGCGTACTAATCGCAAAATCTAACATTGAAATGCAATGAGTACAAGCCGAAGTCTCTTATCAGGCGTTACTTACGTAGCGTTTGTAATCCACTTCTTTGACCCGTTGATTATCCACTCCTTTCCATCTTCACTTAGTTTAGCAGTGGTCTGGAGGCCCATGACATCACTCCCGGCCATCGCTTCCGAGATAGCAAGACAGATGAACTTTTTTCCAGCCAGGACCTCAGGTATGACCTTTGCTTTAAGTTCTTCGGAACCAAAATTCAGTACAGGGGGGAGACCTATAACTTTGCCTCCGAGTACACCTGAGAAAGAGAAAAATGTGAGTAGACGGTGCAGAAGGTAACGAAAGCTTACCATCACCATATCCTCGTGCGCCGCATCGGACAAATTCTTGGGTGATGATAAGCTATGCGAAGGAAAATATGAAAAGAGGGCCAGGATTGAAACATGAGGAGGCACACCTCATGGAAATAATCAAACTAATAATTAGAAGGGGCTCAGTCAACGTCAAAAGATGTGATTGTTTTGGAACTGACTTCTTCTGGCTTGACTAAGCCACCCATGAGCACTCGACCCTTCAAATGTTTCCCAGGCCCCATACGCATAGCATGCAAGTTTACCTCGCTATTCCATTGTACTCGTCTATTAGCGTTCAAGGCAATGAATGAATGACACTGACGCCATTTTGTCAAAAACCTCTTGACTTGGTCGTTTACCATCTTCTTCGCGAGCCTAAGTAGTACAATTCAGCCGGCGTCGCGAGAAAGTTGAATTGTCAGCTACCTGAGCGTCATCATACATCACTTCATCTACGAATCGTCGGACTACTTTTTGGAACGCACGATGATTCTGCGAGTGTGTCAGTTTTGGGAGTCAGGTTGCAGGGATTGCTTACATCGGAATAATATGGACTGAAATAGCCGGGCGTCAACCAGGTAGGCTCTGCATAAGGAACAAGACTGATTTCTCCGGCGACGCGATCGTACATGACGCTCTTCTGGCCCTGAACTGTACCGATTTGAAGACGCTTGTACTGGGGACGTTCCAAAACCTCATGACGATGAAGCCCATAAAATGCTTCTGTGGCATCTTGACCGGCTGAAAAGCAAACTTGAGATTGAAGCGGTAAGAGTCGCACTCGAGTAATACGGACCGACTTCTTCATCGAGTAAGACTGCAATGCCTCCAGGATGAAGGGCCTTGAAACGGGAGAGATTATATACTTTGGCATCAATCACAACCCACTATAACGCATGTGAGCCTATATGAGCCTCCAGGACTGATACACGCACGAGATCATCTGGCGTATTGTGCTATGGGGAATGAGACGATGTGGAAGCGAAGATGGCAGAGACACATACCTGTGCGACCTCTTCGAGAGTGAATTCTTTGAGCGTGGTTGCTGCCATCTGGGCACTTGATGGGTGGTGTGAGCTGCAGCACAAGGTAAGGAGTAAACCTTTAAGAAGGAGACTCAGACCGTCCCGTTTTATCCCTGTCTAACGCTCTGTCATATGCTAGTTCCACGTGATTCCGCACGGGATAAACTCGGCTGCGGTACAAATAAATGTAAATCGCTCTACTACAGTACTTTTCATGTCGCCTATCATTGATTGAAGGTTTTTCATCGTTAACGCTGTAGATTTGGTTCTCGAGGTGCAAATGTGAGGACAGACCGATCTCAGTCCCGAGCTCATGATCCGCACCCAAAATTTCCGCCACATGGGAGTTTGAAATTTGGGGCTATGCAAAATGCGTTGAAACCGGCGGCTGTCGTGTTCAAGAGAAGCAGATACGGTCGCAACGCATCCTTCTTCTACTACACCCATCCCTCGATCTTGACATTTTCACGTGTCCCTTGTGCTCCTCGTCTCCATCAACCATCTTCGTCTCGCAACACTTTGAACGTTGAAAGTGTTCTCATCCTGGTGAAATCATGCCCCATAGGGCGCGGCAGTCATAGCATAGTGTTCCGCACGTCTTTCAGGTTTTTGCGCACCAAAACGTCCGCATCGAGATAAACAACGCGGTCGTCAGGTAGGCATTTTATCTGCACATCCTGCCCAGACTTGTGGAATTGAGCACGAGGTTACGGAGTTTATTGTCACCATCTGTGAAGAAAAGGGTGGTGCCGGGGCGTATGAGAAAGGATACTCCAACCCTGGATCTGCCACACGAATGGCACCCGGGCTGTGCAACGTCTTCTCGAGTCGCATCATCATTGCCATCGGGAGTAGAATGGGAAGCGGTACGAGGAGTTCGTCCCCGGCTTGCTCGTCTGGTCAAAGAACGACGGATCCTCTGACGCAACCATGATTTCGACTTGGAGGAGATCTGCGCCCTCATCTTCCTCATATACGATAAAGAAGTAAAGATTATGGCGTGTGGCGCCGAGATCAGAGTGGCATCATCGATGCCGGTCTCGATAACCAGTTTGCGGAACTCGGAGAATGCATTGCCAACCCCTTCCTCTTCGCAAGGACCAGATACTCTTCTTCAACACCTCGATCGAGTCATCACAGAGACGGATGATCACTTGAAGATTAAAACAGTCGACTCGTGGAATTCCCGAGGTGGTCATTCTTGTTAACGCAACACTCGCCATGCAGTGAATTTCAGGTGCATTCGCATGCGTGATGAAGGTACTGTAATCTCGGAGACCCTGGGCAATCTGTGAGTTAGAACACGTCCAAGCCGTCGAGATCTTATACAACAACATCACCACCGATGCGAAAACGTGGCGTATGTATGCGATGTATGCATGGTGTCGCCCGTGCCGAACGCACCGCGGTCGGCTACGCATATTCTGCATTGGACCAGGCTTGGTTTATTCTGCATAACTTTGTCTTGGACGGTCCTTGGGGAACCTGAGCGTATGCTGCGTTTGCAGAGTAAGTATGTTCGCCCACAGTACTTGCACCTTGAACAATTCAGAATCTGAGGGGTTTAGACATGCGTCCGCCGTTGGAGTTGCCAACAATTGTTGGCACCCCACATCTTCAAGTTCAGGACCACGGCGTTCACCCTATTGGGCAGTGCAAGATCGAGTGTTTGCTCCGCGACCAACATAGCATACCTTTTTTAATTTATATCCCGAGCAATGAGTATAGTGTTACTATGATTCTGGTATTTCAACTCTCAGATCTACACCAAACCAGTGCGATGGGTGGAAGGATACCGGGAGGTAATTATACAGTCATGCGGTGTTTGTTCTATGGCATTCTGCGATTCATTCCCGTTCCACGCGCTGATATCAAATCGCCTGCCTTCCTCTCGATGAAAAGAAACCGGAACTTGACATGAATGGCGCTGCATTAACACTAGTACGATAAGGTTAGTTTGGTATTCCCCAAAGCGCATGTCTGCTATTACGTAGATCCATGGGCGTATCTTTGTTATTGTATTTCAAACTGTAAGTTGGCTTCTTTTCCACTGCCAGCATGGTGACTTGGCAGCTAAGCGATGTTTGTTGTTTTATATTGCCTAGTACCATAACCTTCGGTATTCTCAAACACTGCGCGCTAGCCCAGGGAGACAAGAGAAGCGGCCAAAGAAAACACATAATCTTGCCCTGGTCTAGATGAGTAAAGCGGTCGGGCAACTGTAGAACGCGTTGGTCGACTAGAGCTGGAAGAGAACCTACCTGGTCCCATCGGATGCATGTCGACTTTGCTATCTTGAACTGCTTCACATTAGCTTGTCCATGTGTCTCCTTTCCAGTCTTTCTAAGCAACTCTCCAATCCGTCTCACCAACCTTTTTTGTATGGGCTCAACGTGCCAGTGCAAACAATCACTTTGCAAATAATGGTTGGGTAAGGGGGTCCAACATCATCGAAAACACCGAACCCGTTGGACCGATTACATGAACAATCACGAAACTCTCGAGTTATTCCAACGGGAGCTTACTTCTTACCCACCTCATGCCGCTCTGCATTGTCCTGAGTGCCTGTGCCTCAAGAACACGTTGAGAGGGTCCTGAGATCCCAATAGAGCCCGGTGCTTTATTTCAAAGGTGAACGTCCAGATAAATGACGTGTTTGTCAGGGAAGACTTCGTCACGTCTGTTCTCGCCTACGGTGAATCCAGTTTGAAAGCAACGGAGTCTGGGGCTAACTCCGTGAAGATAAGGAAGATGTCCGCAGGAGGAGGCGGGATTTTGTTTGTCCTCTGTGCAGATGGCAATGCATGGACGCTTTTGTTGATGGCGCCGCAGAATCACCGTGCCCGGCGCGACATATCCAGTGCTATAGAGAAAACCGATGCATGTCCTAACAACAGGAGTATTATCGAGCTACAAGTTGTGTTTTGGATCCTGGATCGAGGTGATGTTGGTGGTCGCCGCATCTTTATCGAGAGCTCCTCGTGGCTACAGACGATGAACGTGACAGTTATATTCGTTGTTGATCGGTGTAATGAGACATTGCTTGATGACCTGAAGGTGGAGAGGTTCTCTCGGAAATCGGTGCAGTTGCAGCATCGCGGGGTATAACCCCTGTTTTGATTCCTAGCTGTTTCAGCTCACGGAAGCACAAGGGATTGAAACAACGGCTTGTTAGGAAGGAAACCTGGCCACGGGCCACAGGGAGCAGAACATTAAACAGAGTCGAATCCATACCCCATACCCCATCATGCAAAAGGTCTGTCATGACGATAGAACATCTCGACTCGAGTTCCACAAGGCCGACATACCTCTTTCGACAACATTATTTTCCATAGAGTCGGTACCAAACACTGATGCCCTGCCAGAAAGTCAACAAGTCCTGGAACTGAACAAAGCAGAGCCAGAGCTATTCCCACGGAAACCGTTGCGGTGCTTGTTCCGAGTCGGACTTCCACTTTGGGTGGCGCTCGCTTCGGTCACTGGCGACTCCGTACCAGTGCCAGAGAGAATCCAAGTAAAACTGGGACCCTTGTCCAGCTTCTTCTTCTCTCTCATTCATCCTCTTCTCTTAGTTCTTCGAGAGCCCAGCACTTTTCAGACCTAGAAAGACGGTCTTGTCAGTAAAGCCATGCTGTACTTGGCGTCAACTTACATCAGTCCTGTAGAGAGATATGCAGTCAGGTCCTCTAAACCTTGACCCGGTCGCCCAGGAAGAGGTCAACGCCCTCGCTGCGAAGATAGCTGCCCTTCAAGAGAGAAAGCAGGCGTTGACAAACGAGGCATTCACCGTCCAATATTCCATCCTTACTCTTCAAAGTCGCATCGCACAAATCAAGAACGAGACGCTGCCGATATCCAGATTACCCTCTGATGTGCTTGCTATCATCTTTGAGGAGAGCAGGTGTCTCCTCAATCAGTGGCCTGGCCCTCGAAGACCTCTTCCTATAGAAGTCCAGCTCTCTCACGTATGTTCCCGATGGCGCCAGGTGGCGCTTAGCACCCCGTCTCTCTGGACAACCATACGAGTCCCCATTCTTCACAAAGAGACCGCCGTCAGAACATATTTCCAGCGATGCAAACAATGTCCCCTCGATATTCATATTGGTCCAATTCTCTCCGACAAACGCATCATGGATCTCATTTCTTCCCTTCTCATTCCCCGAATACCCCAGTTTCGAGAACTGATCCTTGACACAGAGGATCGCCAAGAACTCTTTAGTATCCTCGGACTCCTTGCCAACATTGCTGCACCCCATCTCCGTCGACTGAAAATATCGAGTCATGACCTCATCCGCGGACAAGGGGCATATCCTCGCTTCGAGCTTTTCCGGCATGGCGCACCGCTCCTTGCGGATGCGCGCCTAAGTGCCATTCCAATTACGTTTCCGGAATCCTCCATAAAAACGCTTCATTTCGATCCGCTACCCGGACCAGGTGCTCCACTCTCTAGGAGTGATCTGTTAGGCATGATTGCACCGTTTGCGTCTACTCTCACCACACTTCATCTCAACGGTTTTGTGAGCGGGTTCCACGAGGAACCAGGCAGCGTGCCTGTGGTGCTACCCGTTCTCCGCGAGCTTCTTGTTCACGGAAATGCCTTGATTCATGGATTCAACGTATTCCGCAACATCGCCACGCCCGGCATCCGTTCCTTCACATTATTTGCCGTCAAGCGACATGCCCTATCATCCATACACAAATTCATGACGCGGATATGTCCCGAGCAATTCCAGGGGCTGCGTGCACTCCATTATATAGAGGGTGACATGGATGATGATCTGGAAATATATCTTCCACACGCGACTTCGGAGTTGACCCACCTGTCCGTGACGATTGGTCACCATTCGCAGCTCCTGCGGCTCCTGCTGAACAGCGACAAGCAAGCATCATTACACGGGACTGCTCCACTGTGGCCCAATTTACGTACGCTATCACTCCACCTGGCACGACCGTGGATGCAGGACAGGGATGATGCAGATCCAGACGAGGAAGATGAAATACCACCGATGATGGCGATGCTACTTGACGTAGTCCAACAAAGGAAAGCTGTTGGAAGACCGCTGGACATGGTACAGCTCGAAGGATCGAATGCGCGTGTGTTCCAAGAACAATTTAGTTCGGCTCTGGTCAAGTCGCATCTGCACGTGAACATGCGGGTGATCGTTCCGCAGCATTCGACCGATTTTCGGCCCTGCGAGCTTGATTGGGCATTCACGGGCGAATTTTACGGATCACAATATCGCTCGCACGTGTATCGGAAGTTACAGGCTCAGGATTGGGGGTTGGGGGGGCCAGGACCGAGGGGACCTCCGACGATCATACATGCCACTCCGTGAATTTGAGGTGGCATGTAGTGTAACTTATTATCATCAACGGAGAGTTTGAGTCGATGCTACGTGTATCATACGTACGGACCGATCTTGGAATTCATATAAATGATCAATCCGAACTTCGGCCCGCGCGCAACTAGTGCATGGACAGTCATGAAACCATCACCATCGTGTTCGCAGTCGACTGCAGCTTGACCCGATCGAGACTAACGCAGATCTAGTGTTAGTACAAAAAATCAACCTCGGCTTGCTCGCATGGGGAGATGAACCTCTTCCTCCTACAAATCTCCGCCCCATCGCCCCCATAATACCCAGCCTGGTATGTTGTCTGACATATCGCATCCTTGCCTCTGCCCTCCTTAACAACGTGTTTGCAGCGTGTCTCGCAACTCCCCCTCTTTTGCCCTTTAACCCAAAGTGTCCATGGAACACATCCCAGTCGAACTCTTAGCCATCCCCCACCGTGCGTACCCGTGCATTCTGACCTCTGCGCCCACTTTACTGATCAGGGAAAACAATACAAAAAATAACAGTAGCAATAGATCACCCCATGGCACTTTGCTATCTCAACGACGAAACCACCGGCGGGTTCCAGGACGAGCTGGACCAGCTCACCACCCAAATTAGTGGGCTCCAAGCTTCGCACGACGAACTCATCCGCGTCATGCGGACCCTCCAAGCCCGCGCGGCGCGCATTCAGAACGCCAAGGCGGCCGTTGCCCGATTACCCCCAGACGTGCTCGTCATGATCTTTGAAGAATGCCGTCACCTGAACCCTCAGTGGTCCGGGGTACTCAGCCTGCTTCGTCAGCTCCCCGTCGAAGTCCGTCTCTCCCATGTCTGCAGCCAGTGGCGGGCCGTGGCGCTGTCCACTCCCAGCCTCTGGTCGTCGATCCATTTCCCGTTCGAGCACAAGGAAGAATCGTTGCATGAGTACCTCAAGCGATCCGAGGGCAGTCTTCTCCGGGTGTATCTGGGACCGTGGGCCAAGTACTCGAATCTGGAGCGCGTTCTGTCGACCGTGCTGATGCCCCACGTGGATCGGTTTCAGGAGCTGGTGATAGACGCGGTGTCGAGGGAGACGCTCTCCGCGCTGTTGGGTGCATTCCAGGATGAGGCTGCACCTTCCCTGAGGCGGCTTAGAGTCATGTGTAGAGGCACCATGGTCACGCAAGGGCCACTCCCCGTGGCGCATGTATTTACCAAAGGCGCGCCATTGCTCACCGACGTCCGTCTCGACAATATTCCCGTCATCCTACCCAACCCCTGCACGGAGATGCTCTCGTTTTCCGTCTACCCTGGCCCCCAGTTCCCCATGTCGCGGACTGGGTTTCATCAGGTGCTTGCTGGCTGTCCGTCGCTGCATGTTCTGCACCTCCGGGGATTCGTCGAATTGGTCGCCCAAGAGCCCGTATCGCCGATCCACCTCCCCACGCTCCGCGAGCTCGCCGTCAACGGACGCGTCCTCGCCAACGGCCTCCGTCTCTTCGATCTTGTCTCTGCACCCAACATCGACACGCTCATTCTCGAGGACGTGAAAGCTTCCGCGCTTGCATCCATCCACAAGTTCATCGCGCGCTCGCACCCGCACGCGTTCCAGTCGCTCTCACGACTGCGCTACGTCCGGTGTGAGTTCGGATCGGATCTGGACGTGCACCTCCTCCGCGCGACGCCGCGTATCGCCGAGCTCGTGCTCAGTGTGGACAAGCATATGCACCTTGTCCGGCTGCTCGTCAACAGCGACAAGCAGGCGGCCATCTACGGTTGTCCGCCGATGTGGCCCGACCTGCGCACCGTCACGCTACATACGCAAGGCTACGCGGGGCACACACCGACGGTCGGCGGTGGACCTGGTGCGGTGCCCGTGAACGAGCCCTCGCCGACGATGCACCTCTTGCAAGAATGGGTGGCATGTCGGAATGTCCTTGAGACGCCGATCGGGCTGCTCCGCTTCAAGGGTGCCAACGCAGGCATGTTTGTCAACGAGTTCCGCTGGGGCTTGAACCTGGCCAAACAGCACGTGCACACGCAGACGATCTGCTGCCAGATGCCGGCGATGTTGGCGGACTGTGGGTATACCCAGGATTGGGCGGCGGTCGCGGAGGCGTATAGCAATCAGCTGCGACAGTTTTTAGCGCAGGTGTCGCTCGTGCGGCATCAGATTGCGCCTGTGCTCCCGCCGAATTTCAATATTCAACATCTCAGACGTCGAATAGGTCTTCCTACATGATCATGAGGCGAACGACCCCCCACCATCTTTATGGTCATACCCAAAGTCTTTTCTCGTGCCGCTACTACCGCCACCGCCACCATCATCATCGTCATCCTAATCCCTCACATCATTTACATAATCATCGTCATCTACATCATCTACATCACCCACTCTCATCATCATACCTTGCACAGTCACGACTTTTTTTCAACGAAACGATATCCTATTAGCAATCTAGACGATAGCATATTTTCCTTTATCAACACTACCGTTCCTCTGTTTTCTTTTCTATTTTCCAGGGTGGGTATTCAGTAAACGCATGATTTATATAAACTAGCACGTGGATGGCATAATACTTATCCGGAAAATCTCAGGTGACAATGCTGACATCATTTATTCCGTATCATCATCGGCCGATGTTCACAACTTGGTTTTCGTCGTCGCCTTTGGCTTGCAGTCCTCACATGATGACGACGACGGTTCTGGGCCAAGTGCGCCAGCTTGCACGAGCGCGTCTCGTTCCTCTGCCGAGAAGCCCAGCTCGACAAGGATAGCGTCTTTGTGGGTTCCTGGTGCAAGAACCGTCGGTATCGCCGTGGGTCGTGGTAGTGACGAAGACCCTGCGTGCGGAGATGAAGCAGGCGTTCGGCTCAACTGTGGATGTGGGGCGGGGCGAAACGACCCTGTCGAATCGATCGATGCAGCTTCCGCGGGCGTCAACACCGGCACCGCGCACGCGTCCGAATCTGTAAACGCGCATACGAGAGGTAAACCCATGGATGAAATACCCGTGATCCGACGGAAGAAAACACGTCGGTAATCCACGCTCACCATGAAACACGTCGGCCCAGTAATCTCTCGGGAGCGCCCGGAACCCGTCCTCGAAGTACTTTCTCAGCTTGGGCCAGTCTTCCTTGGTGAACTGTTTGGCGCGCACCGGCGTCCATTCGGTCTTCATGCCGTTGATGCGCAAGGCGGCGTTGAACCGATCGATAAAGGTGGCAAAGAACGGGGGCTCGATACAGCCAAGACTCATCCATTTACCGTCGGAACAGGTGTAGATGCCATAAAAGGGCGCGCCGCCGTCGAGGGCGTTAGACCCGCGCGGTTCAGAGAAGTAGGGGGACGAAGAGTGAGCGTTGAGGAGGGGAAAGGAGGAAACGTAGCGGGTACCCGAGACCTGTGATCAGAAATGGGAGTGATGGTGAGAAGAAGTCAGAGGGTGTGGAGTAGGAGGGGCTTCACCATGTCTGCGTTGACGACTTGGCCACGTCCACTCTTGCCACGTTCTACGAGTGCCAAAAGGACGCCTGTTGCACACAAAAGGCCACCACCGGCAAAGTCACCGAGGAGATTTAGAGGGAAACTGGGCTTCTCGCTCGTGCCTGGCAGCATCTGGAATTATGCATGTCAGCGGAGACGGGCCGCATCAAAGGATCTGGACATCGTACAGACAATACGCCACTGAGAGCGATGTAGTTGATATCATGACCTGAAAGGATATAAATATCGTCGCTCATTGGAACATGTTTCAAGATTGTATACATACCAGCCATGGAGGCATATGGGCCTGTGTTCCGATGAGTCGGATGCTTGGGTACATGGAGAGATTTGCTCACCTTCTCGAGGGAATCTAGGAGGCGTCACGAGCTGTTTACCTCTGATGGAACGTAAGAAACTCACCCAGAGAGTCGCGCGTAGATCAATCTGTCGTTCAGACCCTTCTTTCCTTCGCTGTCGTGGAATACCTCCGGGCCTAGACCGAGTCGTTCGAGAACGCCAGGTCTGAATGGATCGATGAGAACATCTGCTTGGGCGATAAGACGCTTGGCGATCGCGAGCCCCGCTGGGTTTTTCGTATCGAGCACGATCGAGCGTTTTCCTTCGCAGAGGACGTCTTTGGTGAACGTAGCGGCCGGTCTATCGATTCGAGTGACCGAAGCACCGTGGTGCGCGAGAATGAGGCCGGTAAACGGAGCTGGTGCCAACCCTGCAAACTGCGCGTCGGTGAGTGTCGGTCTGCACAAACGGCGCATGTCCGCACCTCGACCACGTTCAATCCGTCCAATGCCATGAAAAAAAAGACCACAGATGAGAGGAAGGGTGTAGATGAAGGTGATGGGATATCAAGCGTTTCACTTTTTATGTTTCAGCCGCATCCCTTGTGGAATGGACTCGGGCAGGCACGAATGGACTCGTATAGGCTGTACTTGTGTCGTTATTGTTTGATCAACCCGTTCGTCTCGGAAACGAAACAAATCCGAGTGTTCGCGATGGAGATATCACGACGGTGATCAAAGACGGATCATTGTTCTCCAAAAATCCCACAGATACCGAGGCTGATCACGTGAATCGTTCAAGCTCACACGACCCATGACGTTGGTCGCACTCATCCTTGCCTCACCCTGAGCTTGACGTTGCGGGACCGTGCAACTACGACTTAAATCCGAGGTTACAGTCAAACTCCCAGCCTAGTCTCAATGGAGGTCCTGCCATCGCAAGGTGGGTCTTGATGTCATACGCACTTTGTCAAGGTGACCATGCCGGTGTCAGAAAACTTACGAGCCCCGTATGGTGTTCTGTACGCGCACGCAGCTTCATTTCATTACGGCGATGTAGTGGGAAGTATTTCCGGATCTCGCTTTGTCCTACACATGACATGGCTTTAAATCGTCAACAGTGAAATCATCTCGTCTCGTCGCGGGCAGTGCGGAGTGCGACCGTTCCTCCAGCTCATTGCGTACCCATACTTTTGTTGCTCGAGACATGGATATAAGCTTGACGGTCGGAACACTCGGATGTTGCCTCATGTCTCGACATGCCTCTAGCATCAAAGATTCGCATCTGTGGCGTTTCAGCTGACTCGACGATGCGGGCACCCCGGCCAAGACCTACATTCATATCGACGCGAATGGAGCGCTCACCAACACGAATCTTAGCTCCTTTGAAATTCCGTCGAGCTCGTTCCAGGGATATTACTCTTCCAAGTCAAGTTACGAAATTTGCCGTAGATTGGTCTCGACGTCTTAAGGGACCTTGAAGAGCTCAGCTGTTCAGGTGCATTCAGTATGATTGAGGCTACGTGGGCAAGTCTTGGACTAGACTCCATTTCCTCATCGCCGTACTGATTTCTACACAATCAGGAGATGATTCAAATTATCGGGCTTTGAACTGATCAAATCGTAGACCTGAGGCACAC
>JBBPLP010000246.1:0-33127 GCA_038089875.1 Fistulinella prunicolor
TGTGAGCAAGTCGCGGCGCTAGCACGACATGGCGCAGAACTTACTGAGCTTGGCGGCCTTGGCCCTTGCTGTTGACGACATGAATGACGTCGACAGCGTGGTTCTGACGAGAATATACGTCGGACGTGGGGACGTTGACGTGGGGAGACCAGAGTGGAACGGGGAGGAGGAAAGGAAGGAATAGCCAGATTTAGAAATCATTAGTGTAGGACTACGATTGTGTATATACAATCGTCCGGTGACCATGTATGTAGGGCCTCGAGGCTCGTACTACCATGTAAAATCACAAGAAATATATATCGAACGGTCCCCAAGATATATTACGTGGTTTTTTTCTTCGCTGCGGACCAGAAAATATGACAAAAGCATCTGCGTACTATACTAGAAGGATCAAGGTGAATCTACTCGTTTCCGGAATTCATCACTTTGAATGAAGGCGTAGCGCTCGCGGTGCTGCTACGCGAGCGCGAACATGCGCGACACTTGTGTGTGTCCTCCGCGGGCGTAATCGACGGTTCCCAAAACTCCTACACCATGAGTCGCGTGCGCATGTTCGGCTCGCGTAATGCCTGCGTGGCATGGATTCAGGTTCATCGTACACGGAAGATGGCTTGAAACATTCAAAAATTGATTCTCTGTCCATATCCAGGATGGATGTGCATTGAAGAGCAAGCTCGCAGTTCACGTTTGCGTACGCACTCGTGACTGCATTTATGTAAACGCTGGGGCCAGTAAGAGTAGTTGGGCTCAAGACAGTGGTGTGGTTGGGCTGTTGGGAGGAGCGGTTGGGCTGCCAGCGACGTAGTTGGGCTCGAGGTGGCGTGATTGTGTGGTAAACGGAGCCGTTAGGCTTGAGATGGCGCAGTTGGGCCAGATGTTGGACGTGAGTGGGTGGGTTTCCTGTGCAGCATCGGTCCAGATTCACATTTAGTGCCTATGTTCCTATCAGATACTGCGGAGTGAAATGGATGTGGTGATTGATTTGAAGAAGAAGAAGAAACAGCAATGAAAACCAGTAACACTACAGGCACTTATTCTGCTTTCGCTATGGGAAGGAGCGGCATGTGCGTCAGTTGGAACCGAAGTTCGAGCGTAGTGCGCACCGATAGCTCGATACACAGATCGGTCATATGGTACGGTCTCCTTCACGACCATCAATCATCTGGGTTTCCAGCTCCAGCAACTTGTGCAGTAGAGGCTGACGAGTCGAAGCCACTAGCAGACCTCGGACGGGTGACAACAGGCGTCATCCGGACGCGACCTAGAGTCCACTGATGGAGCCACGAGCTGATGGTTGAGGCGAGGGCGCCGAAAGACCCCGGAGACCACGTGAACGAACTGAGGGGCAAGTAGACATTTTCAGCGCCTTGCGGGATGGTAAAGGGGGTACAGGCAGGGAAGCCCAGCAAATTGCCGGAAGAGCCTGTGATGAACGTATGTACACCCGGCTGAGAGCCACGGGTCCAGTCGAGTGACCATGCATTCGTGACGATAGAGAGCCATGGCGCCCAGATGAGTAAATGGCCGTAATGAACGAGTCAGATAGCAAGTGGGTAGATGTCGAAGGCACCATTGGGGATTCGGATGAAACGGCTCAGCCTCGTTCGGGGTGTAGCCTAAAGCGGGCCGGCAAACGATGCGCGATTTAGTATACACTGGGACTTTCCATATTTCCTGCTTGTTGAATCAGCAACATCATCCTATCTTGTGCCCATTCATGATATCCGACAAAATAAACGAAAACTCAAGATATCAAGTACTCAGATTCCAACCCACAACATGGCATTTGAACACGACTACGACTTTGTAAACAAGGCTTCTGAGGCTGCCGAGTCATCGACCGTTCATCTGGTATTCAAGATGGTTCGAGAACACAATAGCAACTCACTCGTGCCAGGAACGGGCTAACGCTGGAAATGGCCAGGGTCGACTAGTGCGTGACTAGCCAGGGACCTCCGTGTAGGTACCAGGTTCAGGCCTCAGGCCTGGTATCTCCGACTTCGTCTTGGGGCGGTCTGGGCTCACTCCCATCTACATCGTTCATAGGCGATTGATCTGGGCGAATTCGCCGCGATGAAGGTCCCGCTCAGGGGGAAATCGACGTGACAGATTGTGAGAACTTGCAGGGCATCCACAACGGTAATACGGTCTCTACAGGCACCCGGTAAGTACTAGGTACCGCCGTGATCAGACTTCCATGGCTCGCAGGACAACGTTCACCTTTCTTGTCTACACCGTTATTGCATATAATGCGTCGAACGTACGAAACCACCCGTTTAACTGCCAGTGATACTCATCCTCTTAACACGCAAGATACGGACAGCGCCTACCTCTCTCGAATACGTTATTAGTAGGAGCTAGAGCATCGTTCAAATATCAGGTTATGGTGCTGACCACCTTCTGCAGTCCCGTTTTTCAATGTCGCGAAATCTAGGAACAAAGTATGTCCCCTCTCCAATATATTGCAGTGCGGGGATTTTATGCCGTCTCTACCAGTGCTCAGACCGAAAACATTGAAGTGACCGGTGCGTCCTAGAACTGCCAGTCAGTAGATACCCCAGTCGAATCTTTTCCTTCTTTAGTCATCAAAGCGCATGGCCTCCCGGATCTCAAACACAAAACCTTTCTGGTGTTCGAGAAGGATAGAAAGTTCTACGTTACTGTCGGTGATGGGGCGACAACGCACAGGACCAAAGCCGTTCAGAGTGTTGGACAGGCTGCACACTGGAATGAAAAACTGGACGCATTGTCAGTGACCCTACATGCTTCAATACGTCTTGTTTACGACCAAGAGCTTTATCAGTACCATAAACCCGTCTTCCAGTCTCATTTTGCAGGTCTATGCGACGCGAAAGTCCCACTCGGGAGATATCCTTGTGGGAGCGCTTGAGATAGTGCTTCCCTCTTCTCAAACCGGTTTGTTTTCTATTTAACTCCGTTCATTTCAGTAGCTGATCATTTCCCTTCTAGAAATCCCATTCGTTCTCAAGGGTGCTGATACTGAGCACCCATCCCTTCATACCACCGTCTACCTCACGATCGTCAGATTGGGCCCCTCCGCAACCAAAGTCACAAACACTTTTAAACCCGGAGCAGATAGTTCTACAGGCGACATAAGTGTTAGACCTGCGCCCTCGGGAGAAGAAGTTGGTGCGGAGGCGACTAAGGAAGGCCTCCAGGAAACCGACCAAGCCTTGAAACACACGCAATCCCCTGCAGGTTGGGTGACTACAACAGTAGAGGCCGCCACCGGCTCGCTGGAAGCAGCTGATAGCGTTGCCGACCTGTATACAACCTGGGAGACTGCAGTTGGAAGAATCAAGTATATCGTCGACTTCGCAGACAAGATTGCAGAGGTAAATGCTCACTAATATTTCATCCTCGCTATGGTTAAGCTGAGATTTCGCTCCACAGATCCACCCATATGCGAAGATGGCATGGAGTGTGCTTTCCTTGATCCCAAAGGTGTGTTCGTTGTCCGAATTGAAGGGATGAAATAGTCATTTTTATTCCTATGCTCTTCAGACTGTCCTAAACCAGGTTGCACGTGACAAGAATGTCCGTTGTCTACTCCAAGCTGTACATGATGTTTTCGACCTTGCAGAGCTGGGCGATCGTTTGAAAACCATGCAGCAGGGCTCGAAGCAGGTGGAAATCCTGACGGCGATGCTCAAGCATGTCTGCGATTGCGGCGACTTCATCCAGTCGTACGCAAAGGATGGACAGTTCTGTAGGTCGTCTCTGCAAAACCCATTTATCTCTTTGAACGAGTAGCTTGCAGGGCAGCGGACGTTCAAGAATATCGGCGGGAAAGTTGATGCTAAAATTGAAGAATACCGCTCCACCCTCTTCCATCTTCGGGACCTTTTCTTGTATCAAGCCGCCATCAAAACAGAGATTGCCGCCTTCCAAATCCTGAATGATATAAACTTGATCGCCAAAGAAGTGCAAGATGCCAGTGCGTGTTCATGATGATCTGTTAGATGTCAATTTCACGACCCACACAGGTCTGGACGCTCTCATCCGCGAAATACAATATGGGGATGTCTCTCGGTTTAACCGCGAGGGACGGTGCCTTCCTGGAACCCGTACGGCTTTCTTGGACCATATCGTGGACTGGGTGAACGACCCTGATTCGGAACGTGCACTCATTCTCGCTGGGCAGGCAGGTACTGGAAAGTCGGCGATTGCGAATGAGGTCGCTTGTCGATTTCATGATATGCGTCGCCTCAGCTCGTCGTTTATGTTTAGACGGGCAGAGGGGTCGAAACCTTACCTCCTCTTCAAAACACTTGCCCGTGATCTGTCCGATCGCTATCCTTCATTTAAAGCCGCGCTGGGGAAGGTTATTAAAGACGACACGTCTCTTCGAATTGCTGCGCAAGACTACAGCACACTATTTAAATTCCTCCTCCTGCAGCCACTGAAAGACCTACACATCATTGGACCCATTTTCATCGTGATCGATGCTTTGGATGAGAGCGGGGATGTCGACGGCCGTGACGGGTTACACAGTTTTCTTGCGGACCATATCTCAGAACTCCCTTCAAACTTTCGCATTCTCATCACATCGAGATCTGAAAAGTATATCGAGGATGCCTTCTCGAAAGCCTCAGGTGTCCGAATCTTACATATGGATGACAACGAGTTATCTGCACGTACCAGCGGCGATATTCGGATCTACATTGACAAGAAGCTTCTGGAGATCGGCATCGCCGAAGAAGAATGCAGTCAACTAGTGAAGAAGGCTGCCGGCCTGTTCCAGTGGGCAGCTGTTGCCTGCGGATACATTCGCAACCCCCCGCGCGGGCTTACGAAGCGGAAGTGCATGCGTGGTCTGCTGGAACCCTTCTCTGACAAAGAGCGGGTCGACTTGCTGGATGGCTTGTACAAACAGGTCCTCGAAGGATATTTCACAACCACCACTGTACAGGATCAATTTCGATCTATCATCGGGCCACTTTTGGCGGCGTTCGAACCATTTTCCATGCGCTCACTGATTAACCTACGACAATTTGCCCCTGTTGATGATGCGGATGACGAAGAATCTGTGCCTGCAATGGTCGAGCAGCTCGGTTCAGTATTGAGCAATGTGAACTCACCCAACCTCCCCATTATTCCTCTCCACGCGTCATTCCGCGACTTCCTGACAGACCAGGGAAGAAGCGGTGACTTTTACATCGACCTCAATGGTGCCCACCATCAGTTGGCGTTCTCATGTCTGGATTTAATGCTCCATGATCTCAAGTTCAATATTTGCGACCTGGAGACCTCATATCTTACCAACGTCGACATCCCAGACCTTGAATCCCGCATCGCCAAATACATTCCATCCGATCTATCCTATGCTTGTCGATTCTGGGACAACCATCTCAAACATGTCGCTTTTGACTCTCGCCTCACTACGAAACTTGGAACACTCTTCGAGGAAAAGTTCCTGTTTTGGCTGGAAGTCCTGAGCTTGATAGGCTCTTTAAGTCCTGCAATCCAGGCGCTGTCCACGTTAAATGCGTGGTTAGTAGGCGGAAATCATGACGTACGTGCATTTGACAGTTGAATGTGGCAGTTGATTAATAAGCGAGTATGATTATAACAGGCACTACAGAGCTTTGTCGACGATGCATCCAGATTTGTGCGATATTTTGGGATGCCTATGGCAAGGAGTGCTCCACATATCTATCTTTCTGCACTCCCTTTCGCACCAACCTCTTCCTGCATTGCTAGCCGGTATTGTGGCAAATTTTGCAATACGTTGTCACTCGAACGTGGCCGACTATCTCGTTGGCCAGCATTGCAGATGGTGATCGATACGACTAATTTCGTCACCTCCGTCTCATTCTCAAGAGATGGCGAGCGGATCGTCTCAGGCTCGATCGACGGGGAAATTCGTGTGTGGGATGCCACAACGGGAAAGATGGTTGCGGGCCCATTTATCGGACACATGGGTGCCATCTGCTCTGTCGTATTTTCGCGGGATGGCCAGCAGATTCTCTCGGGCGCGGATGACTCGACTATGCGTGTCTGGGACGCCACGACGGGAGACAATTGCAGGATTTACCGCACAGACAGATGACGTCTTGTCGGTCGCATTCTCGCGGGATCGCCAGCGGATTGCCTCTGGCTCATCGGACTTGACCATTTGTGTGTGGGATGCCATGACGGGGGCAAAGGTAGCAGGCCCATTGACTGGACACACGGGTGAAGTCTCTTCTGTTGCGTTCTCGTGGGATGGCAAGCGGATCGTCTCGGGCTCGGGGGACTCTACAATTCGTGTATGGGATTCCACGATAGGACAGATGGTAGCAGGCCCGTTTACTGGACACACGAGTCTTATCACATCTGTCGCCTTCTCGCGGGATGGCCACCACATTGTCTCAGGCTCATGGGACACGACAATTTGTGTGCGGGATGCCACGACCGGCCAGATGGTTGCAGGCCCATTGACTGGACACAACGGTAGCATTGCCTCTGTCTTATTCTCGTGGGATGACCAGCGCATCGTCTCAAGCTCCTCGGACTCAACAATTCGTGTATGGGATGTTACAACGGGCAAGATAGTTGCAGGCCCATTCTCTGGGGGCACGGGTCCTGCCCCGTCCATTGCAATCTCGCGGGATGGCCAGCGCATCGCATCAAGCTCACATGACTCGACAATTTGTGTGTGGGATGCCACGGTTGGAGAAACGGTTGCATCTACTGGACACATGGGTGATGTCTGGTCTGTCGCATTCTCGCGCGATGGTGACCGGATCGTCTCAGGCTCGGAGGACTCGAAGATTCGCGTGTGGGACGCCACGACAGGAGAGATGGTTGCCAACCCATTCATTGGACACACAGATCGTATCACATCTGTCGCATTCTCACAGAATGGCCAGTACATTGTCTCAGGTTCATTTGACGCGATAATCCATGTGTGGGATGCCAAGACGGGAGAGACGGTTGCAGGCCCACTGACCGGACACGCGGATCGTATCACATCTGTCGCATTCTCACAGAATGACCAACACATTGTCTCATGCTCATGGGACGGGACAATTCGTGTGTGGAATGCCATGACAGGGAAGATAGTCACCAGCCCATCGACTGGACATGGGGAGCGTGTCTTGTCTGTTGCATTCACACAGGATGACCAACGGATCGTCTCCCTCTCTGTCTCAACAATTCGTGTCTGGGATTCCACGACGGGAGAGATGGTCGCAGGCCCATTTGCTGGACCTAGATGTCTCGACATCCACTGTGCCACATTCTCGCATGACGGCCATCGCATCGTGTCAGGCATGGAAGACTCGACAATTCGTGTGTGGGATATCACAGCAGGAGAGATGGTTGAAGCTTGCCCATTCATTGGACACACAAACACTGTTTGCTCGGTTGCCTTCTCGCAGGATGGCCAGCACATTGTCTCAGGCTCATACGACTCGACAATTCGTGTGTGGGATGTCACAACGGGAGAGGTTGCTGGCCCATTTACTGGACATACGGGTGCTGTCTTGTCTGTCGCATTCTCGCAAGACGGTCAGCGTATCATTTCTGGCTCGGAAGACTCAACGATTCGTATGTGGGATGCAACCACAGCAGGGACAGCTGTCAAAACAGGTTGTGTCGTGAACCCATCTACGGGAGTTGTGGATGGGGACGTTCCCTTCCAACTCACTGACCAGACGATTATGACTGACGATGGTTGGATATGTGGGCCAGAAGACGAGTTGTTGATGTGGATCCCACAGCCTCAAAGAAGTGGTTTTCGTCGTCCAAGGAATATCTGGATTGCGGGTGAATGTGAAACCCGCCTCGATTTCTCTAACTTTGTTCATGGGAAGAACTGGACTGCCTGTCGTACATACGTGTAACTCCTTTCGAACTTAGTTATACATTAGGAAAAGGGGAAAACCCCTGTAGAATTCTATATGTTTTTGTGGGTGGTGCAATATTTGGAGGCGATTGACTTCCAAGAAATGGACATGGGGATGCCGAAGCACTACACTCAGCTACACAGTGCGCACGAGCAAGTCAGATTGTTCAATACAATTCCGTCCACTCATGGTCAATCCGCTTTACCTGAGAATGACTACATGGCTGTTTATCTACCGCTATGATCGCCCTCATCGGGCTGGCCATTTGGACAACTTCAATCCGTCTCGCTTTAAGCACCCCAGTTGGATCGAACTCGATTCGACTCAACTTTATTCGCGGAAATACTTAAGTTATTACTATTACATGGGTTTTCATGCGATTTTCACTGTCTGGGTGTTCGCAGCAATTATTACACCACACGAAAACGTAAACCGGTGTAGAACGTACAACGAATGCACCACTTCACCGACTTGCTCCAGGGCATCGATAGCAGCGCCGTACGTATTCTAAAGCGACAGGCGCTCACGATGTGAATACGAAACAATTGATCATGCAGAGAAAACGTACGTCGACTTCAGGTTTGTTGTACAGGAGAAGACATCCCCTTCCTTGAACGAGTATCCCATGAGGACTTTATCCAAGATCATTTGTAATGGTCTACCGGACGTTCCGATCGGGAGAGATTGCATGCTGACCATGTTCCTTACTTTGCTTCAACCTCTCGTCGACTTTGGCCAACCTGCTTCGCTACGTAGTCGGTTTCGACGAGAGAATATGGTTCGACGATAATGGAGGTTTTGCTGTGGTAGGATGTCATATGGTGTAGCAAGGTGAGAACGAATTGTTGGGTAGGATCGAGGCGAGCGAGCCGTCAAGGTCTCACGGGCACTCAAGAGGATCGAAGGCGCGAGAACGCCAAGGGATTGGTTAGCACGTGTTAAAACCGAGTGGGGGAGCTCCCAGAGTCAGACAGAAGGATTGGCGACGCGCCAGTGCGTCCTTCGATACTCAATTAATCCTCCCATGGGATTCCTCTATCTCCATTTTCCTGACGGGTGTCATTTGCTCCTTTCTTTTACCCAGAACACGTGCGACTACGGCTACGTGAATATCTCACTCTGCGCCGACGGACCCTTTGCCGCACGTCCTGTTCCCGCACCGCCATTGGTCAGTGTGACCGTCAAAGAGATGTAGGAGTTACATCCCCTCTCGACAGCACATGCGTGTGCCCGCTTGGGGCTCGTCCACGTTGCTGAGGTAGGGTCACGACCCATGATGAAAGAACTGGCGTCAGAGGTGGCAACATCAGTGTTGTTTCGTGCAAACGGTTGATACGGACGCGACAAGAAAACCAGAATGGGCGCAATCAAATCGTTGATGCCATCCGTTCGCCCAAGTTGGTTCTCGCCCTCCACATTTCCACTTGATCTCGCGTCGGTCCTTGAAGCAGCGGCGGCTTGTTGGTGTAGTGGCATGTTGCAGGACGCTATGACAGGGGCAAGGGACGACGGTAGAGGTTATCTGCGTCGGACCTATGGACGCCGACGCGGAGACAACCAGAGTGGGTCGCGGAGGAGGAAGGGTGGGAGGTTGCGGATGATGGTGGGCGATGACGGGCTTGAATGATCGTCGACACCATTGTTCGAGAGAGATCTTACACGCCGTCGTTGTTTTTGTAAGCACTATGAGAGAGCATAGGTCTCGGAGAGGTTTCGTGCGAGGACAATTTGATTTGTCCACATCTCACTGGCATAAGTTATACTTGAAGCTTCGGAATAGAATCGCGCGAAAAAAAACTCATATGTATACGTCTCGTATACTTATTCCTACTACTCAGGTCAAATCTTCAAATTATAATCCTCATATTCAAGATGATGGACAAGTAGTAACTCACTTGTGCCAGGAATAAGGATAGACTGGTGCTGGGTGGCCAGGGACTACCGAAGCCCTGTAGGCATGTACTGCTAGGGAGTCGGACCTGGTAGCAGCAGGCTTGTCCCTGCACTCGTCCTGGGTCAGCTGGGCCCACCCGCCCTTCCACATCGTTCAGTGACTAGGCAATCGGTCTGGCCAGTGATTTCGGCGTGATGAAGGTCCCGCCCAGGGGATCGTGACAGGCTGTGAGAAGGCATCCGCGACGGTAATACGGTCTCTACAGGCACCCGGTAAGTACCAGGAACCCCCGTGATCTGGCTCCCATGGCTCGCAGGACGACATTCGCCTTTATTGTCTACACCCTTGTTGCATATAATGCATCGAACGTACAACACCACCCTTTTAACTAATGCTTATCTGCCTAACACGCAAGATATGGACAACGGCCTAGTACCGCTCTCGAATGCGTACGTAGGAGTTGCAACATCATTCATATGCCAGGTTCCGGTTGTTAACCACCTTCTGCAGTCCACGTCTCCCAATGTCTCGAGATTTAGTAACAAAGTATGTCCCCTCTCCAACTTATTGCAATACGGGGAATTTATATCGTCTTCACCCAAGTGCTCGGACCGGAAATGTGGAAGTGACAGGTACGCCTTAGAAACTCAGATTGGCAGATACACCCAAGTCGAATCTTTTCTTCTTTCAGTCGTCAAAGCGCATGACCTCCCGTCTCTCAAACACAAATCCTTTCTTTTGTTCGAGAAGGATAGAAAGTTCTATGTTACTGTCGACGACGGTACAACAACGCATAAGACCAAAGCCGTTCAGAGTGTGGGACAGGCTGCACACTGGAATGAGAAACTGGGCACACTGTCAGTTACCCCACCTGCTTCAGTACATCTTGTTTGCGACTGAAATCCCCATCAGTGCTATAAAACCGACTTCCTGTCTCACTCTGCATGTTTATGCGATGCGGAAGTCTCATTCGGAGAATATTCTTGTGGGAACACTTGAGATAATGCTTCCTTCTTCTTCTCAAACCGGTTTGTTTTCTATTTTACTCTGCTCATTTCACTAGTTGATCATTTCCCTTCTAGATATTCCATTCGTTCTCAAGGTTGCTGGCACTGAGCATCCATCCCATCGTACCACCGTCTACCTCACGATCGTCAGATCAGGCTCTTCCGGGACCACAACCACGAACGTTGTTGAACCCGGAAGGGATAGTTCTGGGGGCAACATTTCTACCGCCGTCATTGACTCCCCCAAATCTACTTTATGCCCTGCAGATGATGCTCCCACCATGAGTGTTAAACCTGCGCCCTCAGGAGAAGAAGTTGGTGCGGAGGCGATTAAGGAAGGCCTCCAGGAAACCGACCAAGCCTTGAAACACTCGCAATCTCCTGCAGGCTGGGTGGCTACTACAGTAGATGCCGCCACCGGCTCGGTGGAAGCAGCTGATAGCGTTTCCGACCTGTATACAACCTGGGAGACTGCAGTTGGAAGAATCAAGTATGTCGTCGACATCGCAGACAAGATTGCAGAGGTAAATGCTCACTGATATTCCTTCCTCGCTATGGATAAGCTGACATTTTGTTTCGCAGATCCACCCATATGCGAAGATGGCATGGAGTGTGCTTTCCTTGATCCCAAAGGTGTGTTCATTGTCCGAATTGAAGGGATGAAATAGTCATTTTTATTCCTATGCTCTTCAGACTGTCCTAAACCAGGTTGCACGTGACAAGAATGTCCGTCATCTACTCCAAGCTGTACATGATGTTTTCGACCTTGCGGAGCTGGGTGACCGTTTGAAAACCATCGATCCTGGCTCGAAGCAGGTGGAAATTCTGACGGCGATGCTGAAGCACGTGTGCGACTGCGGCGATTTCATCCAGTCGTACGCAAAGGACGGACAATTCTGTGGGTCGTCTCTGCCAAATAGACTTCACTCTTTGAACATGTAATTTGCAGGGCAGCGGACGTTCAAGAATATCGGTGGGCAAGCCGACGCTAAAATCGAAGAATATCGCTCTACCCTCTTCCATCTTCGGGACCTTTTCCTGCATCAGGCTACCATCAAAACAGAGATCACCACCTTCCAGATCCTAAATGATATAAATTTGATCACTAAAGAAGTGCAAGATGCCAGTGCGTGTTTATCATAGTCTGTCAAATATCAATTTCATGGCCCACGCAGGTCTGGACGCTCTAATTCGCGAAATCCAATATGGAGATGTCTCTCGATTCAGTCGCGAGAGGGGCTGCCTTCCTGGAACCCGTACGGCTTTCTTGGACCATATCGTGGACTGGGTGAACGACCCTGATTCGGAGCGTGCACTCATTCTCGCTGGACAAGCAGGAACTGGAAAATCCGCGATTGCAAATGAGATCGCTTGTCGATTCGGTGATATGCATCGCCTCAGCTCGTCATTCATGTTTAGACGGGCAGAGGGATCCAAGCCTTACCTCCTCTTCAAAACACTTGCCCGTGATCTGTCGGACCGCTATCCTTCGTTTAAAGCTGCCCTGGGGAAGATCATCAAGGACAATACGTCTCTTCGAATTAGTGCCCAAGACTATAGCACGCTATTTGAATCCCTCCTCCTGCAACCATTGAAAGACCTACACATCATTGGACCCATTTTCATCGTGATTGACGCTTTGGATGAAAGCGGGGATGTAAGTGGCCGTGACGGGTTGCACAGCTTTCTTGCGGACCACATCTCCGAACTCCCTTCAAACTTTCGCATTCTCATCACATCAAGACCTGAAAAGTACATTGAGGATGCCTTTTCGAAAGCGTCGGGGGTCCGGATCTTACATATGGATGACAGCGAGTTATCTGCACGTACCAGCGACGATATCCGGACCTACGTTGACAAAAGACTTCGGGACGTCGGTATCTCGGAAGACGAATGCAGTCAACTAGTTAAGAAGGCTGCCGGCCTGTTCCAGTGGGCAGCTGTTGCATGTGGCTACATTCGGAACCCTCCACGCGGGCTAACGAAGCGGAAGTGCATGCGTGGCCTCTTGGAACCCTCCGACAAAGAACGGGTAGACTTGCTGGACGGGTTGTACAAACAGGTCCTCGAAGGATATTTCACAACCTCTGCAGTACGGGATCAATTTCGATCTATCATCGGGCCACTCCTGGCTGCGTTCGAACCACTTTCTATTCACTCACTGACTTACCTGCGACAATTTGCTCCTGTTGACGACGCGGATGACGAAGAATCTGTGCCTGCAATGGTCGAGCAGCTTGGTTCGCTGTTGAGCAATGTGACCTCACCCGATCTCCCTATTGTTCCTCTCCATGCGTCATTCCGCGACTTCCTCACCGACGAACGAAGGAGTTGTGACTTTTACATCGATCTCATTGGTGCCCACCATCAGTTGGCGGTCTCATGTCTGAATTTAATGCTCCATGATCTCAAATTTAATATTTGTAACCTGGAGACATCATATCTAGCCAACGTCGACATTCCAGATCTTGAATCCCGGGTCGCGAAATACATTCCCTCTACTCTATCCTATGCTTGCCGATTTTGGGACGACCATCTCGAATTCGTAGCTCTCGACCCAGGCCTCATTACGAAACTTGGGTTACTCTTCGAGGAAAAGTTCCTATTTTGGCTTGAAGTCCTGAGCTTGATAGGCTCTTTAAGTCTTGCAATCCAGGCGCTGTCTGCTGTCAAAGGGTGGTTGGTACGCGGTAATCATGACGTGCGTGCATTTGACAGTTTAAAGTGGTGTTGACTCACAAACAAACATAATCATAACAGGCACTACAGAACCTTGTCGACGATGCATCCAGATTTGTGCGGTATTTTGGGATGCCAATAGCCAGAAGTGCCCCACATATCTATCTCTCTGCTCTCCCGTTCGCACCAACCTCTTCCTGCATCGCCAGCCGGTATTGTGGCAAATTTTCCAATACGTTGTCACTCCAACATGGCCGATTATCTTATTGGCCGGCATTGCAGATGGCGATTCAGACCAACAGTGTTTCTGTCCAATCCATCTCATTCTCTCCGGATGGTGAGCGGATCGTCTCAGGCTCATTGGACTGGACAATTCGTATATGGGATGCTACAACGGGAGAGATGGTTTCCGGCCCGTTTACTGGACACAGAGGTTCCATCTGCTCTGTCGTATTCTCGCGGGATGGCCAGCAGATTCTCTCAGGCTCGGAGGACGGGACATTTCGCGTGTGGGATGCCACGACGCGAGAAGTGATTGCAGGCCCGTTTACTACACAGACAGATGACGTCTTATCCGTGGCATTCTCGCGGGATCGCCAGCGGGTTGCCTCTGGCTCATCGGACTTGACGATTTGTGTGTGGAATGCCTTGACAGGAGAGAAGGTAGCAGGCCCATTTACTGGACACGAAGGTGGCGTCTGTTCTATTGCATTTTCGCGGGATGGAGAGCGGATCGTCTCAGGCTCGGAGGACTCCACAATTCGAGTATGGAATGCCACGACAGGAGATACGGTAGCTGGCCCATTTACTGGACACATGGGTCGCATCACATCTGTCGCCTTCTCGCGGGATGACCAGCACATTGTCTCAGCATCATGGGACACGACAATTCGGGTGTGGAATGTCAAGACAGGAGAAATAGCTGCAAGCCCATTGACCGGTCACAAGGAAGGTGTCTGGTCTGTCGCATTCTCGCGGGATGGCCAGCGCATTGCCTCAGGCGCATTGGACTGGACAATTCGTGTATGGGATGTCACGACGGGAAAGATGGTTGCGGGCCCATTTTCTGGACACAGAGGTGTTGTCAACTCCATTGAATTCTCGCGGGACGGCCAACGGATTGTATCAGGCTCAATGGACTCAACGATTCGTGTGTGGGATGCCACGATGGGAGAGACGGATTCATATACTGGAGAAATGGGTAGTGTCTGGTCTGTTGCATTCTCGCGGGATGGTGAACGGATCGTCTCGGGCTCAGGCGACTCGACAATTCGTGTGTGGGATGCCACGACGGGAGAGATGGTTGGAAGCCCATTTATTGGACACACGGCTCGTATCACATCCGTCGCATTCTCACCGAATGGCCAGCAAATAGTCTCAAGTTCAGCTGACGAGACAATTCGTGTTTGGGATGCCACTACGGGAGCCACGGTTGCTGGCCCATTAACTGAACACGAGGATCGTGTCACGTCTGTCGCATTCTCACAGAATGGGCAGCATATTGTCTCATGCTCATGGGACGAGACAATTCGCGTGTGGGATGCTATGACAGGGAAGATGGTCGTAGACCCATTTACTGGGCATATGGAGCGCGTCTTGTCTGCTGCATTCTCGCGAAATGACCAATGGATCGTCTCGATCTCGGACTCGACAATACGTGTGTGGGATTCCATGACGGGAGAGACGGTTGCCGGCCCATTTACTGGACCTGCAGGTTACAAAATCTACTCTACTGCATTCTCGCAGGATGGCCTGCGCGTCGCCTTAGGCTCCGCCGGGAAAGTTCATGTGTTGGATGCTACGACGGGAGAGACAATTGGCCCATTGACCGGAGTCTCCACCACTTCTGGTCATGGCATATTTTCTGTCGCATTCTCGCAGGATGGCCTGCGCATCGTCTCAGGTTCACAAGACGCTGTAATTCGTGTGTTGGATGTCACAACGGGAGAGATGATCGCTGGGCCATTTCCTGGGCACACGAATGTTGTCTGGGCTATCGCATTGTCGCAAGATGGTGGGCGGATCATCTCAGGCTCAGACGACTCAACAATTCGTATGTGGGATGTAACCACGGCAGAGACAGCCGTCAAAACAAGTAGGGTCATCAACGCGGACATTCCCTTCCAACTCACTGAACAGACCATTATTACTGATGATGGTTGGATATGCGGGCCAGAAGACGAGTTGTTGATGTGGATCCCACAGCCCCATAGAAGTGGTCTTCATCGTCCATGTAATATCTGGGTTGTGGGTGAATGCGAAACTCACCTCAATTTTTCTAACTTTGTTCATGGGAAGGATTGGACTGCCTGTCGTACATGTAAATCTTTTGGAATTTAGTTATACATCATGAAAGCTCCTAGTTTTCTGCCTTTTTTGTAACATTACGAAAATTTGAATTTCTTGACAATTCTGAGAACGGATGTATAGATGCTGATGTGGTGAAGCTCAGGTGGACATGGCGCACAATCGCGTCAGGTTTATGTGCATGATCAATACAATTCCGACCATTCATGATCGATTGGCTTTCCCTGCGAATGACCACATGGCCGTTCGTCTATCGCTACGATCGCGCTCGTCGGGCTGACCTTGGAATGACTTCAATTCGTCCCGGTTTCAGCACCTAAGTTGGATCGAACCCAATTCGATCAACTTCGCTCGTGGTAATACTATTATTACTACTACGTGGGTTGTCATGCGATTTTCACCGTCTGGGTGTTCGTAGCAATTATTACGCCGCACGAAAACGTAAATTGGCGTAGAGCGTACCTTTGCGTACAACGAATCCACCACTTTACCGACTTGCTCGAGGGTATCGATTGCAGCACCGTACGTATTCTAAAGCACCAAGCACCCACAGTGTGAATACCAAACAATCGATCATGCAGAGAAAAACGTACGTCAACTTCAGGCTTGTCGTACACGAGAAGACATCCTCTTCCTTGATCGAGTACTCCATGAAGGACTTTATCCAAGATCATTTGTGATAGTCTATCGGACGTGTCAACCGGGAGGGAACACACGCAGACTTTGTTCCTTACTTTGCCTCAACCTCTTGTCGACTTTGGCCGACCTGCTTCGCTACGTAGTCGATTTCGACGATAGAATATGGTTCGACGATACGAAGCAGATTTTGCTGCAGTAGGGTGTCGTATAATGCGGCAAGGTGAGAACGGATTGTCGGGTCGGACGAGAGCTCTGGAGAGAACATTTGGCTCCCGATGACGTAGAGTCGACGAGAAACGAACCTTCCCTATAATCGCGCAAAACTTTCTGGAACTCAGCCAGGTTACGGTTTTGGTGAGCGATCGCAACGGCGCGCATACACTCGATTTCCCGCAGCTGAGCATACTTGGTCGCGAGCTTGATGGACAGAAGCGTCGTCACATCCTCGGGCTAGGTTATTCGATGGTTAATAGGTATTGACATTCTTCGACGTACGGACTGACCAGGTTGAGCATGACTTTACACAGAAGCATGTACTTGAGTGCAGTCAGTGCGGCCGGATCGTCTTGAGCAGTCATATTCTCAAACGTCTCAAAAAAGTACGAATATGCTGTGCTGTAATCTTTGTCTTCTGCATGTAAGACACCAGACTGGAGGTCAAGAGCAGCTTGGAGATGAGGTGGGCAGTATATCGAGTTTGCAGCGGTTCTGGCGGAAGTGAGTGCAGCCTTGCATACGATGGTTTTTGGTGAGCCTACTCAAGACGAGGAGAAGTGACATACCTTTGCCCTGGTGAAGTTACCTATCCCTCGATAAACCCGACTTTCGAGAAGATGAACCTCTGTGAGAATCATCTTATCATCGAGTTTCTTGAGCTCGGTCAAAAGTGCGTCGATTCGCGTCAAGGCGGCCTTGTACTGCACCGCCTCTAATTGTCTGCGAAAGTGGGTTGAGTAATAGACCTGGATTACTATATGTTAAGGTGCCCTTACAAAGCGACGAGACGAATTTCCAGACTATGTTTAAGGAACATGCGCTTTTCGCGACTCGACCAGTCGATATTGTCCATGAGAACATCGATCTGGACTTGATTACTGTCGGGAATGTCGTTGAAGTAACTAAGCAACGTTCGAACTAGATGTCTTTCGTGAGCAAGTGCGTTAGCACGCCACGGTGTACAACTTACTGAGTTTAGCGGTTTTTGCCTTTGCTGTTGACGACATGAATGATCTCGACAGCGTGATGACCTCTGCAAGGCCCTTTGCATTCCTGCGTATGATCAGGCTCTTGTAAGCAACGAAGCGGGGTGAGCACGCACTTTTGATCACGGTGAAGCTCGGCGAGCTTGATCATGGCAGCTTCTTGGTCTCTGAGCGACTGATCTCGATCACCAGAGGAACTGGTTTTATTGGACGTCGATGCTGTGAAAGATATGGATCGACTCGGTGCAGCAGGTGATGAGATGAACGTACTCGCTGAGACTAGAATCTGTTTGTAGATCTGCTCGGCACGCTCTGGGTTGGTGGCAGCGACCGACTCGGCCTCTTTCAGTAGCACGTCGTTGCTGGACATTATGATGGTTAGAGAGTGTTGAGTGTGCGCTCGACGTCGTCCAGCAATGACGCGTCTCTTGACCGTGGGAAGAAGGGAGGGAGACATACTTCAAAAATACATGACACCCATTCACTCACGGAGAGCAGTTCACACCATGTGACGTGCTGCTACACACGTAGGAATGAGAACGGCTTTCATTTGTCTCTTCTCTTTGCAACCTGACGCCCCAAAGTAACAGTATTTGATGAACAGGCACGGTGAACAAAAGTCTGCCTCGCGGAATAACAAGCGCTCCCAGGACCCCTTTTTACAACGGCCAGTCGAGCTTTTCTCCAAAGTTCCAGTGAACGGCCCTGACGGACGTATACTCCTCGAGGGCGTAACTGCCAAGTCCGCGACCTTGACAACATCAGGTCGGTCGTTTCAACGTTTATAGGCAACACACAAACCTATGCCGCTCTGTTTCTTCCCACCAAAGGGTGCGTTGGTGTTGACCGTACCATACTGGTTGACCCGGTCCTGGAGATCGTCAGCACTCGGTGTACGCCGAAAGTCAGCCCCACGTACTGTTCCAGCCTCCAGAGCAGACGAGACTCGCATACACTGGTTGGCATCATCTACAAGTTGTAACGCCTTCTATAAATTAAACTCGTTCGAATGCAGCCCCGCGCCAAGACCATAAGTAGTATCATTTGCAAGGGCTACTGCTTCTTCCTCTGTCCTGAACCTGCCGATCGAGAGTACGGGGCCAAAGATCTAGAGTGCGTTTCAGCAGACGGCAGCAACCTGCAATACCCTGCCAAGTACCTCATCTTGGACCTATATCATGCATCAGTGATATTGTTCATAGCCACCAAAGTAAGGGTGCACTATCTTCATGTCTTGTCTGATGTCCGTGAATACTACAACAGAGTGTTCGTCTAGCAACCAAAATAATACGACCGAATTAGGCTTACTCGTCGGGTCCACAAAAAATCCTTTTCCAGGGCATTTCTGGCCGCCAAGTGCGAGCTTCGCGTCCTGAGCTTTACCATTCTCGATATGTACCCGGACTTTATTGTACTGGGCTTGGGAAGCCTGTGCAGAATGAGAAACCTGGGGCATCAAATCAGGCACGATAGACTGACTGCGGGGCCACCTCCACTGTTTTCATCAAAGCCGTCGCCGATCACAAGTTGCTTCGCTTTTTGCACCACCAAGGTGACAAACTTGTCGTAAACGGTGTCCTGCACGTACAAATGAGATCCCGCCGTACAATCCTGACCGGTGTTATAAAGTGTTCCAATACACGCCCAATTGGCAGCCTGGTCGAGATCTGCGGACTCGAAGATAAGGTGCGGAGACTTTCCTCCGAGCTCCAGCGATACCTATTCTCAATGTTTAATCCTGATATCTGTTGCCTCACAGGGGTAGCATATAAATAAACCTTTTTCAGATTGCCCTTTGCCGCCGCTTCCATGATCTTCCGGCCAGTCACTGTAGAACCAGTAAAGGCCACCTTGTTGACATCCTTGTGTGCAGAAAGTGCTGCGCCACCGACAGATCCTAGAGAGGGTATAGTGTTCACTACACCAGGCGGGAATCTGCGCATGAGATACGGATGATGTACAATGATAGCAACAAAGTTTGCGGCAATTTACCCAGCTTTAACAAGAGCTTGGACAACAAGAGTGCTGTGAGGGGAGTTACTTCAGAGGGCTTCATGACGATTGTGCATTCACATGCAAGTGCGGGTGCTACTTTCCAGGCCCTGATATAAGTTGGATGGTCATGACGCTCCCGTGCAATGCGCGTAGGGGCGTACCACATATTGATTGGGTAGTTCCAGGGGATGCTGTAAACCATCAGTACGAGTTGGATGTAGGCAGAGTGTTCCTTACATTTGCCCACAAACATCAGTTGGATCATGTCTGGTGAATGCGAGTTTTGTCTTATTATCGACTTCGATCGTCTAGCATGCACGGGAACCGTGAGAGGGGAGTCAAGGTGAGAATCTGCAAGGCTACTTGTCCAACGATTTTGTCGGCCCATCCCGCGTAGTAGCGCAAGCACTGAATACTGTCAGCGATATCAGAATTCCTGCCAGGGCGAGTTATGATTCGTCAGACCGATGACGCCTGCGTTATCCCTTAGTTATCTTGACCGGCTTGCCGTTGTTCAGACTCTCGACCTCTGCGAGCATTTGCTTATCTCGAGATCGCTCGAAACCAGTGACGCTTTTTCCCCAGGTGCTATTAAAAAGCCTTGCGAGCGGCCGCGACAGCGATATCGATGTCTTTCTCGGATCCTTGTCAAGGTGGCCACACAGGGGCAATAAGATGAGGTGGGAACATTTCTGAGTGGTAAATAGGAAGCATGCCTGCGACAACAGAGCAAATCACTTCCTCGGTCGCTGGATTAATCGCACTGGCATTGTCGCGAGCGTTGTGGAGAGAGTGGGATCGAATGATACGCGCACTGAATCAGTTCCTTTGAATCTGCAGACGGAACGAACTTGTTACAGTATTGACAAAGAGGCCCGTCGGGATCTCTATCTCTCGATGTGTGGCAGGGACGGTGATCTTTACGGTGTGGGCCATCAAGTATGAAGACAAGTAGTATTCAGGTGGTTTAAAGATCGACCCTAGTACTACGGCAAGTCCCGTGACTAGGATATGACGTCGCAGTATGCTGTCGACAAAGCAGAAGTCTGTGAGTATCCAACATCATTGGATAAAGGGGCTTTGACATCATTTCCGGGACGGGATGCGACTTGACACGCTACTTGCGTCCACCGTCAATCAACTCACCGTCAAACTAACCCCGCGCGACGACTTGGCTACAGTAGGATGCGTCGGTGCTGATGGAATCACAAAGGCGAACACCTTCCTTGTAGCATCTGTGTGCTTATCCAGGAACCCCTTCACCTCGATTGAATGGAATCTTCTTTGTCAACACTCTCCTTCTCGACGCTGGGATACACGGTTAGCAACTGATCACTGCACAACCAGGTCGCGACCAATAACTCACCGCTACAAGCTTCTAAGCAATCTGTCCATCAAATCCCCTCTTGAACGTAGACAGCTTCGAGGCTGCCAGGCGACCGTGGGATGTAGACATATCATTCGACTGGCCCGGTGAATCGGATCAATGATCATGCGAGGAATGCCGTGAACCGAGTGCCATCCGAACCCATATATATACGTACCAGCGCATCCTGCCGCCTGATATCTTCGGATACTGATCTTGATCTCACGAAGCTAGGGGCCCCTTCCAATTCTCCTGCAGGGCTCATACGCCCTGACCGTGCCGTTCCGTTTTCCCTTGTAGCCTGATTTACAAAGCAACGCGCTGTTGCAACTTGATCCCTTGCGTCAGTGTTTCAAAGTGACGATTCATACTTGCTCCTGTTGATGTCAGTCCTCTCTATCGGTGGTTCCAATTTGCCCTTTCCCTTGTTTTCCTTGCATTTCCACTAGTCTAGCACGTAGCATTCTGTGTTGCCGACGTCGACGCAGGACGCGTTCCGATGCATCCGGTTTCCCCAGCCACGAGGGCGTCACGTACGATCCAGGACGCAAATACTATCACTCTTCCGATCACATGCCTGATTTGAGAGACATCCATCAAGCGGTTCGACCCAGACGTGGGCAATGTGAGGCGTGTTCGACGCCGCATCCGGGGTTCCTGGCCAAGACACGTCCAACGATCACGATCGATCGACGAGTTTAGATTCGACCCGTCAACACGAATAGCGTTCAAGACGGGTGCCTAGATCTATTGAATGGGGATGGACCATGGGAGCGTACGACTTGACTTGGACAATCGGCCCCTTCAAGTTCCCAGGTGTATACTATCAGACGCTGTCACAGGCACCGCAGATTTGCTCTCACCGATCAGCGATAGACGACGTTGACGGGGCGTCGCACGATTCCCATAGGCCGGTGTGGCATGATGAAAACGCTGCGCCTTGTTGACAGCGCGATGACCTCGACGCCCCACGTCTAGATGCATGATGATCGGAAGTTGCCTAGATTGCCGGAGAACCAAGCACTTTGCCCTGATCATGACGGTCCCTGGAATGACGTTGATAACAATAATATCCACGATACCGTAGCCAGGGATAATCACCGTCGAGCTGTATGCGCACAGAATGGTACGATGTCGAAAATGCTTCAAGGGAATTGTTTGGAGGTCAGCGGCCAGTGCTCATTCAATGGGTATTGACATGATGGCGTCACAGTGGCGCAAACCCGTATGCCGTACACCTTCAACCTTGTGTCAAGGTGCAATATTCGATATTCAATCGGCTCTCTTGGCATTGCGCCGCCGTCCTCGCCTGATCTCCCCCAACCGCCTGGGCAGAACACACATGAACACCGCGCCACAGCCGTGAATCGGGAACCTCACGTACTTTTAGCGTACACAATCCCAATAACATCCCATACGCGTCGTGATCACATCGATCGAGCGTACAAGCTTTGACATGCATGATCGACGATCGTGTGGGACGACCCCGGATAGTGACTCCAAGTACGCGGTTCGTCATCTCGCTGCCCTTTTGTGTTTTCCTCGGACGTGCGACCATCGATACATTGTACGGGTTCCACCCAGTCGCCGGGACGGCTCAAGCGCAAACGGCCCGGTCTAGGCATCAAGCCTCGGCCTCGGAACAAGGCGAGTATCCCGGAGAGAGAGACAATGTCCATGCGGTCGCTGCGATGTGGGCCCCGGCACGATCGCCGCCTCCGGCTTTCCCGGACCCGTCGGATGCGTTCATTTAGTTGTTAATAACGACCTGGAAGGAACGACCATGGATGTCCGAGTCGACGCACAGAAAGACACACAGTTATCCTGAGAACAACGCCAGGGTGTCTTGGTCGTCCTCGTGCAAGAGTCTTCATTTTTATTCTCGACGCTTCATGGTTCGAGCAGACGAAGTCCCCGAGGTAAGCATGTCGGCGTCTTAACAATAGACGAGGTGGGCCAAGCACGCATTGTCATAAACGCCGACTCAAATTATCACGCGCATCCGAGGCGTCCTTGGCATCATGATCTTCATTTTCGATCACCCTGGCGATGGCCGTCGGCCACGAAAAAGAAAGACGACCAATCCATTCTACGGCAATACAATAAGACGAGAACTAATTAAGGCGTGTTTTTCAATAAGATAGACTACTCCGAGCATAAACTTGTGTATCATGCTGTCGTCAATGAAATGAAAAACGAAACGGGACGCGTGAAAGGTCTGTGCGTGGATGGGAAAAGGCAAGTGGATGAGTGGATAATAAATAGGAAGACGGCAAAATAAATAGCATGATCTCGTAACCATCATGTACGGCGTTTCGATGAACTTGAATCTTCGGGACACAACCCATGCCAGAACAAAGAGCCCCTGAGAGGCAATGTGAATCATTGGTAAAACAACAAGACGAGTCAAAGAAGAAGGAAAAAAAAAGTCCGTGATTGCAAAGGAAAAAACACACGTCACGCTCCACGATGCATCGCGTACCGCTCGTACTTTTTATTCATCGAAGACGTTGTGGCGGGCATGTGTCGTTCAACGTCCGCTCTCTCTCGCTCAAAAGACGATTGTGGAGCGATGGAGTTGCCCCCCGACGTCATGGTTTGCGTCGTTACGTATGGGTAGGGTGCCAATCGGGGAGACGACATGGCCGATTCGTCAGGTCCCCGCAACGTGCGCTGCGATGGTGGATTTGATAACGGAGACGGCGTCGGATGGAACGGGCCGGTACTAGAATGGAATGGTCGCAAACCATGAGGTGGTGGGGGCGGAGGCGGAGGTGGGTGTGAATAATGCACAAAGTTGAGTCCGCTTAAAGGCGGCGACGGCGACGGTTCGGGGGCTAGAGGGCTATGCTGAGAGTAAACGTCGCTTCCGGAGGCTGAACCGACCGACGACGTCGAAGCGAACGAACCGCTCTCAAACGTACTGGCCCTGGTTCCAGAACCCGCGATGGCAATCGGCGATGATTGACTCGGGTTGCCCTCTTCCTTGGCCGCGATCGCAGTTGGCCTTTCCTTCTTTCGGCGTTGGGTCGTCGCCACGTGCCCCTCCTTTTTCGCACGAGAACGAGCATAACGGAGACCGCAACTAGGTCACAACACATGTGAGCGGGCAGCTCGTGACACGAAAAAAGATGTGAAATATTACGAACGCGTTACAAAGCTCCTTTTTGCCGCTCGGGCCTTTTCTCCATTCCGGACTTGTCGTCACCTTGCAGCTTGTGCATCGAAGGATGCCAACAGGTCGGTTGGTACTTCGACCGCTGGCCGGTTCCCGTACCGAACCTGGGCTAGCACGGTGCCGTGCAGGGGGTACAACATCCGAGGAAATAGGCAAACCGATATTATCGGCTCGGTGACCATAGTCCATGTCTGGGCTCGGTGTAGTTTGATGGCCGTGTTGGCCTCTTGTATCTCCATAATTCGGCGACTCTGACGGCCTGCCGGGAGGCTGTGCTCCATATGATGCTTCACGCAATGAACACGAAGTAGGGAGGGAGCTCAGCGTGTGTGTCGGGCTGCTGCTTTGCGGCCACCGGTTATAATTTAAGAATGAAGAGTCAGGGTGACTGGACCACGATGGGGACGAGTAAGACGACAAAGAACCGACGAAATGACCGTACGACGGCGATGGTGCATTAACCGGAGGCAGTGTATAAGAACTTGGCGAGACATCGTACGGGTGTTGCGTGTGGTGCGGTGCATAACTGTCATGGACGCGATTTGCATAGGATGAATGAGCGGTACTGTTGCGAGGAGTATTCTGAATGGTATGACAGGCAAACATGATTGTGCCTAGTTTCGAGGGTGTAAGCAACGCATGGTATGACGTCAAACAAACCACGGACCATGAGGTATGAAAACGCTCTCTACTTCACCAACGACGGTTGGCATCGTGCCAACGACCCTCCATCTTCTCGTACAGCTAGTTTTGGCGCTACTATCGTGCGTAGACGTTTGCACTGCGGAAGCACGCTTGGCGAACTCCCTGGCAGAGGGTTTGTTGGAATACTCGTGGCTGGAGTCAGGCGGCCAGCTGAACAAGACTTTGTAGTCCTGGGCGCTGGAATTGGAGAGGATCTGAAAGACTCGGGTGAGCACGCCAGGTTGTGGACAATAGCAGTGGAGTCTCTCGTCTAAAAGCGACAGCTGGTCTGCAGTCATGGCGGGTGTGCCACACCAATTCGTCCACGGGGTCTTGCGCTCCTCGTCATTGTCTGCTGGGCCAAGGTCGACGACAGCATGGATGAAACACAAGACGAGCCCTTCGGCGGCCCAGCTGATGACGATATCGACCGCCATGTAGTGATTGTCCAATGCGATCTTGTCAGCGTCGCTCCACTGTGGGGGAGGGCCAGAATAGCCAAGGAAACGGCGAACCCTGGAAAGGCAACAATACCTGACCCTGGCAAAAGGGTTAGGTATAGGGTGGTGGTATAGAGGGGAAGAGAGGGACCTTGTGACGGTGCCATGCATTGTCCTTTGTTCGAGGGCTTCGGACAGGTCAGACTTGGCTGTTGCCTGTTCTTCTGGGTGGACAAAGTTGAGGAGGGACCGTCCAATGAGGAGGTCAGCCTGATCTTCGAGGTGGTTTGCGAGGACGGGATCGAGGTAGATGAACTGTAAATCGGTAGATAACAAGGACCAGTCTAGAAGTGAGGGGAGAATGAGTATAAATGCGCCCGAGAGAGCGGAATGGTCAGTGGCGAGATGATCGGACGGGGGTTGGAAATGAGGAGGGGAGAGACCTACAGCAGCGGGTTTCGCCAATTTTTGGCAGAGGGTGTGGTGTAGGATCGGGGGGGAAGGAGGTGGACATGGATGGGGCGGAGGGGACTGGCATGTTCTGGTGAGGGTAATCTGAGAGGGAGGAAAGGGGTAAGTGGGATCTGGTGGTGTGGTTATGTACGGAGGGAATGTCAGGGAGTGTTTGTTGGGGCACGCCTCGTTGGGATGGCACGAGGAAGCTCATGAGTGCTTTATGGAATGGCTGGCGTACGTGACGACCAATAATAGTGTACAGCACGGCGAGGAAGAGCGGACGGAGAATGAAAGTACGGGGATCGATTTATTGAATCGATCAATATGGACTGGACGAGGGCGCGGGGATGAGTTGGTGCAGAAGGGAGGGAGGAGGCGATGATGGTACGAGGACAACGTTGGGGACGTTGGGTCTGAGTTGATCACGCTCCAATGGTCTTGGTTAAAATATCGCCGCTGAATAATTCGGCGAATATATAGCCACCAGCGAGCACTCCGACGTCTCCCCGACCGACGACCATTGAGTCAACCCAACCATTGTGCACCCTCGTTCGATGTGGACCACGTCCTCGCCACCACTGCAGGACGAGGACGACGGTGCCGATGAAAATATAGTCCGATCAACTGAGATCCGGGATTGAGATCCTCATGCGTGACCACTCATTCATTTTCAACACAGACGTCCATTCCAGTTGCACGATCCACCGCGGCGATGATTTCAGTCGAGGGGAACGTTGGAGGAGTCAGACGGACGAGGGCCTTCCTGGCGTGGCAGATCCCAAAATGTTGCACTGCAGGCGTCATCCACTCTAATTAACGGCATCTTCGGCATCGTATCCTTACAAATATATTTTCTCCTTTTCTGGCCTTCTTCTCAACACCCTCCACCGATCGTCGATGAAGAACATTTGGGTCGCAGCCGCAGATGGCGACCTCCAACGCGTACAGGTCCGTCTCCCCCTCCCCCTCCCCCCCTCCCCTCATCCCACCCACAGGAACTGGTCGAACAGCAGTGCACGTCTCTCCTTGCTCTCCGACCTCCGTCCTGACAGACACCAGCGGTATCCCCAAATGCACCCGACACCTTCACGTACACGCCGATGCATGCGGCGGCGTCCTATGCACAACTGGACGTCCTCGCTTATCTCGTCCGACAAGGTACCCTTTCACCATCACGCGCGTCAGATGTCCAACCTCCCCCCCAGGTGGTGACGTAAACATCACCGATGAAGATGGCGATACGCCACTTTACACCGTCGAAAACATCGACACTGCGCAGTGGCTTATCGACCATGGCGCCATCGTCGACAGGCGCAACGGCGCCGGCATATCAGCAAGTCCCCCCACCCACGTTCCTCTCTCCTCCTCATCGTCCCACAGCCAATCGAACACCTCGAGGAGGAGTTTCCCGACGTCGCAGCCTTTTTGCGCTCGGACGCCCCTCCAACCAACGCTGCCCCTCGGCTGTCACAGCACTCCCAAGACGCCGCATCAGAAACCTTGACGTCTAATCTGATCCACTCCCTCAGTGACATCATGGAGCGCGCAGAAGCAGAAGGAACTAACCCAGACGAAGCACTGAGGGCAGCCGTCAGCCACACAGTGCTCCAGGGCGTCCTGACCGGGTATGAGCTGTCCAACCAAGACAGCCCGGAGACGCCAGAGTCGAAGCGTCCCAGAACAAATGGCGCATAGATTAATGAGTACTCGTAGACACGCCATGGCTCCGTCCTTGTACTCCTGTATCATCCGTTCCGGTGATCACGATCATAGACGATCGATCGCAGTGATCACGCTGTCATTGTCAATCCAAGCCAACTCCTCTCCGACCATTGTATTCGAGTGTGCGCGAGTTGGCTCTAACCCCTCGGAGGGCTACCCACATTTAGTCCAGGGCCGCAGCCAACTTGGAATCGCCTTCCAATGACGCCAAAGAACCCAACAGAACGCGCATCGTGGGTCCCGCGGTATCCCAGTGGGTTTCCCAACATCTTCCACCATATTGGAGTCCATCATATGCCATCAAATGGACAAATTTCAATTCGAAGCACTCCACTCAGTGCTTTCGACGCTTCTTGACCAATCGTCGTGGACGCTGTCTTCGTTACCCTCGACCACGGGAATCCTGTGCGGGTTCCATACAAAGGCCAAGTCACGGGCCGAAGTGCGATTGGTTGAGAAGCGGAGCACACTTCGGTCCCTACATGCGCCGTCCCAAACGTACAGTCCAAGAAGCTTCTGCTAAGCTAGATTAAGAACCGTCCCGTTCACCCGGTCACCACAAAGAAAGAAGGCTGGCCACCACGCAACATCCGCACGTAGCCAAATTGCCTTTTCGGGAGCGACCACTCCTCCTTTCACCCTGGCTAATACGAACGCGTTTTCACAACACACAGAAAAATGGCACCGTTTGCGACGCTTGCAACGACGATTACGCACGAGGACTTACAGAAAAAAGCTTCTCGAGAACACAGACCGCACGATACCCCCGTGCTCAGCCTCTCCGCCGAGGCCCAGGCCAAGGGCTATCAGTCCATCTGTCTCCCGCTGACAACCGGGAGATGGCGGGAGCGATGGCAAAACATGTGCATCATGCCTTCCGCGGGAGCTGCAGGCAACGAGGAGGTTATAGTTGCTGAGAAGGCGGCGGAGGCATGGAGGAAGTCCCCTTCATTTTTACTTGATGAGGTGACGATAACGCGACTAGGTTAGATCTTCCTTCCCTCTTTGCGTGGGACGTGCTGCTCACGCAACAGGACACCGATAGATGAGGCGGAGATCGTCGTGGCAATGGCATCCGACTGGCTCCAATTGGATGCCACTGATGATTGGATTCGGCACGATTCTGGCATCGTGAGTCCATTTACCACTCTATTCCGGCAGCGGCCATCGACGGATATGTCCTCCCTTTGGCATGTCACATCACACTCCATGCGCATAGCCCCTCCTTTCGATAGCCCATCATGATGTACTGACGGAGTTCCTGTGTGGTTAGGCACTCCAACAGGAGGTCGCATACGCCTCGTATCTCAACATTCCTACAACCATCCTCCCTCCGCCAAGAAATAGGTCGCATGTGGCTTCATATGGACGTATCGTAAATGAATGCCTTCGGAACATCCCATACATGCACTTCTCAGTTCGACTTCCCATTTATGACCCCGCAGTATTTCAATCGAAAGAATCACCACCTCACGGAGATCAGAACTCGAGTGGTGCTTCGACCGCGCAACCGTCTTCTCCGAAAGTCGCGCTCTCAGGCGCATTTGCGCAAAAACATCAGCATCTCAAATCATCAAAGGCGTCCGAAGCCGAGCTCAATGCCACCTGGGAGATGTGGGACGTCATCCGCACCGTCTGCGATAACAACGCCCGGTTAACGTTGAGTGAGCGATGAAACGTGATACCTCTGTTCGTGCTAACGTCGGCAGCACTCGATCTGACCCCACCGCTGCCCGCGAACGCCGGCGTGTTGGACCGATGGGCGGCTGAACCCGTTCAGAACATTTTTCTGCCTGCCTCTGCGTTTATCGCAAACGTCAAAGGCTATCCTGTCTTACCAAAAGGCACCCAAACATTCATTCGGCAGTGCATGATCGTGAGCCCTGCGATCGTCTTCTTTGACGTACCCGCTGACCCTCCGAGACCACAGCATCGACCGACCATCCTCTTATCTGGCGTCGATTCCGGTGTACACACCATGGGCGGCGACTCTGCGTATTCACAGTATGTAAAACACCTCGAAAAAAGCAGCCCTGTCGTACAGGCGGCCAGGACGGAGGGATCCGTCCAACACTTTGCACAGGGCTATCAAGATTACCTCCAAAATCCGTTACAGGTATGCCCGTGATGAGCGTAGGTTATTGTACAGCAGTGGTGAAGACGAGACCACACAGCCCCTGATGGACAACCTTCAATCAATCACATATCAAACGTTCGAGCAGGATCCTGTCAAGTATCACAACTATGAAGAGGTGAGGATGTTTGTCATGGTGTTATCCGTGCTGTATTCATCACAATCGGTAAAGGCTATATACCGTGCCCTCGTGGACTGGCCAGACAGGGAGCGCATGTGCGTCTGCTGCAGCCTCGCTTGGTAAATGATGTGACCTAATAATGCGTAGCGTCATTTGTGTCGCTGGCGCCGGGCGTGGTCCCCTCGTTTCTCGAAGCCTCAAAGCTATACAAAGGGCCAAGAAAGAAGCAATTATCTACGCGGTCGAAAAGAACCAGAATGCGTTCGTGACGTGCGTCCTCACCTGCATGTCTTCCCAACCCTTTTTTGTTCATTCGACCGGCCAGCCTTCAAGGACGCAAGGAGAAGGAATGGGGTTCTTCGGTGGAATTGATTGCCGGCGACATGAGACGCATCGAACTACCGGAGTCTGTTGACATTTTGGTTAGCGAGCTTTTGGGGTCGTTTGGCGATAATGAATTGAGCCCTGAGTGTTTGGACGGCGCGATGCGGTTTTTGAAGCGTAAGTACGCTTGGTGTTCCCTTCGCGATTGGGGTACGCTGAACGGACATGATTAGCGGATGGCGTCTCAATACCGTCATCCTACACGGCGTATCTCGCACCTCTGTCGTCATCGAAGCTATACAACGCTGCGAGGGAGACCAAGGATATCAAGGGCATGGAAACGCCATATGTGGTCATGTTCCAAAATGTCAACATCCTCAGTGGCAACGGTGGTGGCGCCGGGGGACGATGCGGACCAAAAATACAAGAGTGTTGGGAATTCGAGCATCCAAGAAAGGATGTGACCACTGATGAGAGAGGTCAGCGATTGATTGCTCGGGCATGTTTTAGTATCACGATGCTCACGCCAAGACAGGGTTACCTCTCACGAACAGTCACAACGTCCGCTCCGCCAAACTGTCTTTCCACATTCCCCATGCGGGGGTGATGCACGGATTGGCCGGTTACTTCGAGGCAGTCCTGTATGGCGATGTGGGTCTGAGCATCCATCCGGAGCGCATGGAGTGGGTTTCCAAAGACATGCTGAGTTGGTTTCCGCTCTTCTTTCCCTTTCGGGTGCGTTCCTCTCCGTTTCCATCCTCAAAAAGGCGAGCACTGAGCGAAGCATGGTCGTTTTTAGGAACCTCTCTACCTGCCGAGCAACTCGGAGTTGCAGGTGTCGATATGGCGCCTCACGAACGAGCGACAGGTGTGGTACGAGTGGTATGCGGAATCGTATCTTCCGGTCGCGAATGCGTTGTTGCCTGTCGAACAGGCGGAAGACGGGGCGTCTTCTTCGGATGGGCCTGCATTTTCGAGCACGTCCACGTACGTCGCTGTGCCGAGCCCTGTCGTGGATGCGGTGGACGTATTCCCACTGGTGGAGCCTCGCGCCGAGCCGCGTCGGGCGAGCATGGACTCTGCCAACCCACCCTGTGGCATCGTGAAGATTGGCCAGACGGCGCTGCACAATCCCGGTGGTCGTAGTAGTTGGATAGGTCTGTAGCTTGAACGGCTGGCATAGGAACGGAGGTGCAATTAAACATATGATAACGACAAGTGGCGCATGCGTCACGTCGCACAAACTTCGATTGGAGTGTCAACCAAACTAAAAATAAGTTCACGTCGCTGATGTTCAAACTAAATTCAAACTCCGAACATGTCATCCCAACTCGGTTGCATTGTTCTCTTTTATTCCCTCTCCTCCACCACTATCCTGCTCTCAAGCACACCAGCGATTCCTCGCGCACTCGTTCACTACGAAAAATGAAGTTTATTACTCTCATTACTGCCCTCGCCGCCACGGTCCCCGCCGTCCTGGCCAACCTCACCATTAACACGCCGTAAGTGTTCTGTCGGCCTCTCTTTTTTTCCCGCCGTGCTCACTTTTTTTTGCTAGGAGCTCTGTTGTTACTTGTGGTAAGTGACGGCGTGTGCAGGGTGATTCGAATCCTCATTGATGACGACGTGGTCAGAACCGACCCAGCTTCAGTGGTCTGGTGGAGTCGCCCCTTACTACATTAGCCTCGTTCCCGGTAAGCATGTTTCATTTCATCTTCTTTGCAGACACTCAACCAGTGTTTCGATACCAGCTGGCCAAACCTCTGCGACGCCCGTATGCGAGCATCTTTTCTTGTTTTGGACAACTATTGACTGTGATTTTAGATTGAGCAGTTCCCCACTCAGAACGGTACCACCTACACCTGGAACGTCAACATTCTTCAAGGTACTAGCTTGTGAGGTCTTTTAATGCTCTTGGTTATGATCCGTGCCAACGCCCATGTGTAGCACGATCGTGTTGAAAGACTCTACTGGGACCTCTGCATTCTCGGATATCGTTACGGTTCAAGCTGGGACAACCACTTCCTGCGTGACCGCCTCTGCATCGGTAACTGGTGCTGCTTCCACTGCTGGCTCGGGATCTACCGCTGCAGGGGCAAGCACTTCTGGTGGCTCTACTGCGACTGGAACGGCTGCCGCAGGCTCTTCTGCCTCTTCCACCTCCAGCGCCTCGGGCAGTAGCTCGACCAACTCTAGCGGTGCTGGCCGTATCGGCGTCTCCTCTGCCTTTGGTGTTGCTACCCTCATGGGTTTGGTTGGTGCTGCATTCTTTTAAGCGTTGGTCGACTGTTGGCGCTGTGATGAACCATAAACGATGACAGAAGATGACCAAGGATATAGGGATTGTTTTACCGTTCATTCATATACATTACCCATTGTCACTGGGCATGATTCTGTCTTCCTATTAATCACTACATTGGTTTGTAACTCAAGCCAGCAACGGTCTTGTTGGGCGCAGGCTTATCTCCGTGATGTCCGACCGTTTGATTAGCGTCGACATGTTGATATGCGACTTGGCAGTCCGCCAAGTCGCAGTAGCGGTCAAGGCAAGCATGACAACTTGGGTTTCAACTTTAATTCTTATTGCGTCAGACCACCTTGACACATAGGCCAATAGACGCTCTTATCCTGGACGGCTGGTCAAGTTTCGTCGTGCAGCCAGCTCTGTAGCAATCAACCGTTATTCTACTACTATAAGGTGTCGTGTAAAGGCAACATCAGGCAGAAGGAGAGGATATGCCTCTCTTTGACGGTTGTGATCCCGTTTCCGCTGGTATTGGCTTGCTCAAGATTGGCATGCAAGAAGGATCCTGCTAGACGTTGGGATCCCATAGACATGTTTGGTTAGTCCGGTTCGACAATCGGTGCCTACAATGCACGCGTTGTTGAATGTGACTTGACGTGTCCTTGATTCATCGGATTTCGATCCTGTTCACTGTTCCAAACAGTGAACGAAAGGAAGCGGCGAGTGCCGACTACCGTGGTGAACCTCTTATAGTTACCCAAGTCACTGCAAAGTGGCATCCGATTCGTTCTCCTTCCAGACGAGCTCGTTGGCGATCAGTTTGACCATCTATCTCAGGCTGCACTCTGATCGGTAACCCTGTCGTGTACTATTATCTATGC
>JBBPLP010000247.1:0-19662 GCA_038089875.1 Fistulinella prunicolor
TCTCTCTCTTCCTCCTTCGCGCGGACTGTCTCCTCCGAGTAGCTGGAGAGTCTGTGCAAGGAACTCCTTGATCCACCTGTAGACACTAGACACTGTCGTGGTTAGTTCTTGACGCGAGTCCAGGGGTACCTCGAGCGTAGTGTTCTTACTGTTGCTCTTCTCGACCTGTGGGGATGGTGGAGACTGTCGAAGGTTTCGTCAACGACAGGGGACTTGGCAACGCCTAGCGCAGCTCAGCTAAGAGCTCGGTGGTCGTCTGCGTACCTGGCGGGTGCGGGGAACGTCTGGGCACGGGCGAGGTTGTGTAGTCTTGTTCTAGTGAAACGACCAATGAAACAACCAATGATAAATCAAAGATTGCGTCGAGTGGCAACTTGATGCTAGAAGAGAGTAGGCTTGTCAGGCCAAGAGATTGTCTCGAAGGGAAAACTCCAAGAGAACAAGACTGGGGAAACCAGCCTTGAACCCGGAGGGTTTATATACTAAACTACTGTTTGTACATGATTGTAAGGGATCTACCGATACAATACTATAACCGTCAAGGCTGTACATGGAATGTTCTATCAAGGTCCATCAGAACGCATGCTGTACTCGAGGCAGCGGATATGACGAGGCTATGGCACAGCCAAGCATAGGAATGCGCAGCATCATATGGAAGAGAAGAAAAGAAGCATCGGCATAGCCGAGTATAGCCCTACACAGCACGGAGATGAGAAGAAGGCTGTGAGCGCACAGGTAGTGAGGTCTAGCCCCAAGCCACATGTACTGGACATGTGACCGCGAAAGAGATTCTAAAGATAAGGTCAGGTGACAAGTCACGTGATGCGATAAGATAAGATGCATCAAGCAAAAGTGACTAAGTCCGGAAAGTGTCAGAATATGTAGGGGTAAACGGTACTGGCCGTAACACATAGTGCATAACACTGGTTGGAGCAGAGTCTAAAGAGCGCCCGGTATCTCGCTGCCTGCCACACCTGTCAGAGGACAAAGACCCTTACATTACTTCTCTTGATACAGTTTTTTCTCATGTATTACATATCTCCTCCTAATTCTGCAAGGGAGTCCGCTAGCGGCTTGGCTCCAGAATCAAAAAATAGAGTGCTTAATTCCCTACTTTCTCATGGACTAAATAAATCTTCTTCTTGTATGGACAAAACCCCTTCAACTATTTTAAGACCTCTCTCTGCGAACATCATTAGTCGAGGGGAATTCAGCCCAATCATTCGATGCAAGTATTTGGTAGATGGTATCTGGCACATTCACAGTACCTGAGCCTTACTTGACTCCCGAGCAGTCAATACTTTTATAGACAATGTTTTTGTAAACACTCACTGTATCATGACTCGTAAACTTCCCTCGCCAGTACGAGTGATGAATGCTGACGGGACCACAAGCTCCCATGGTGACATCACTTGGAAAGCCCCTTTTTTTGTGGAGGTCCACAGACATTACATATGAGGCAGTAGAAGCCTTCATTACCAATTTAGGTACCCACAACATCATTCTAGGGTATGACTGGTTCCATCGTCATAACCCAAAGATCAATTGGGTCAAAAAGGAATTAGAATTTGGATGATGTATTTCTTACTGTAAAGCAATCACAGAATCATTGGACACTTACTCCATGGACACTCTTCACTTATGGGATCTGGAGCCTGAATTACATAATTTAGAGGTTTTTTCGGAATAATCAGCAGCCTGAATGCCAGAATGAAAACTGAGGGATATGCCATAGATCTCAAGCTAGACTTCATTCCGCATAAGGGTTGCGTTATCCCCCTTTCAGATACAGATATGGACAAATTACGTACCTATTTATCAAAAGAACTAGACAGGGGTTACATACATCCTTCGAAATCGCCACAAACGGCGCCTGTTTTCTATATCCCAAAGAAGACCAGGGACAAAAGACTTGTTATGGACTATCATTATTTAAATGAGGGCACCATCAAAAACGGATACCCACTCCCCCTCATTTCTTCTTTGGTTGATCGTCTTAAAGGTGCCGATCTATTTACAGCTCTACATAGATCTTCAATGGGGTTATAACAATGTACGCATCAAAGAAGGTGATGAATGGAAAGCCGCCTTCGTTACCCCCATTGGTGCTTATGAGCCTATCGTCATGTATTTCAGCCTATGTAATTCCCTGGCCACCTTCCAAAACATGATGAACAATATATTTAACAACTGCTATGCTTTCGTCATTATTTATCTTGATGATATATTAATCTTCTCAAAAAACAAAAACAAAAAAGAATATGAGGCACTGGTTCATGAAGTTCTCAAACATCTCCAAGACAATGACCTCTTCTGCAAGGTTAGAGGAAGTGTTGAAGCTATGCCCAAACCTGGAGGAACTCAATCTATGTATGGCCAGGAGGAGGCAATGAACTTGTTAGAAGTGCCTCTAACACACTCTGTGATCAAGGTGTTGGAAATCCACTTGTGGGGACCAATCAGGAACATTTTGAAGATGACTACACTGCCAGCTCTGGAAAAGCTCAACATCCAGAGCTTGGTTTTACCTGAGTATGAAGAGGTGCATGCATTCATGCAATGATCGTGTTGTCCACTGGAAACTCTCATGTTAACGTCCTGTGGGTGGGGAAAGGAGGCAGGCTGGATGGAAGAGGAGTGGAGGAATTTGAAGGAGGTGCTATCAAAGTTGAGGGTGGCATGAGTGTTTTTCACCTTCCCTAGGGAAGATTTAAACCCTAGACCTAACCCTAAAAAACCCATATAAGGAAGGTGGGATTCCATGTATAGTAACCCCCTATTAAATGTTATTCAATGTTATATATCACTACAGCATTGTGACTAGACTCATGCTTATAGTAATTACATAAACTCTTTATTATTTTTAAAGTTAGCATCCAGGACACCCATGGTGTGTGAGACCTTGCGGGCCACGTGACTTGTGTGCTCATGCGTACAACAGGATGCCTATCAAATCACTTGACATATCTCTTTTGAACCACATCATGTTACTCCTCAACAACCATGAATGCATAACTTAGTACCTCCTTTAAGGTGAGTCATGCATTCAGCATTTGTGCTCCTTCGCTTACCATATGTCACTTGCACCAAGTTGCCACCACAGGGCTTTGCTGATTTCATCAAATAATACCCACACACCAAGTGTGACTGGTTGACCTGGTGCACCCGACATGCCATCAAACCCAAGACACCCATTACATACCTTGCCAGCAGTGAACCTGCCACATCCTTCTTGCAGCAATATGCCTCTCCCTCCCTCAACCCTGCCCTTGCTTTCCCAAATATATCCCTGGTGCATTGTACATCAAGCCAGGCATCTCAAACCCACCTTCAGCTGTGGACATATACACTCTTGAAGTCATTTATCTTGCCTAGTTGCACTGCAATGTGCTACTGAGGTACTAAGTACATGCAACAAGCATATGAAAGTAGATTGGCTGTTGAGCTTGTGAGCATGACAGAGCAAAAAAAGTGCAGTGGAGTGGTTGGAAGGGAAGGCCGCTGATTTGGAATGAATAAGACTTTCAGCATCTAGTAAGGGTACTCCGCCCAATGCCCATGTTTACCATGCATTTGTTTGACAGACTCACCTTCTCTTGTCTGGACATTTAATGAACAGAGTCTATAATGCCCTCTTGTACACTGCCGTGGTGGGGAGAAACTAGTGCAGCACCTTCCACTATGCCAAAATGTGCTTCCCACTCTTGCCCCCATTCTGCTGATGCCACATCACCTATGAAATGGCAGTATGTTGCAGACACACAAGATATAGAAGCCGCCAAGTGAATCAAACAAAATGAGGTGCAGCTTCGAGATAGAATCATGGTCTTGAGGGGGACGTGTATATTTTCATCTTCACCCCATGCTCTCATGACACCACACACTGATATGCACTTAGAACTTTTCCACTCTTCATACAAGTGCTTGAGGAGGCTCCAGGACGTCAAACTGGGGAGCACTCCTGTAACCACACCATCTCCTGGTCTTTCCATGCAACTGTGTAAAGTGTGTATGTTTTACTCTGTATGTGACATGTTATACTTTGAACAGAAAACATGTTCCCAATCATCATGAAATAATTGTCATCAACAGTGTTAATCACAATGTACAATTTCAAAAAGTCATGTACATAAGTCCTTGCTCTTCCTTTGTACCTATCTGCACTACAAGATGTTCACTCTTCCCATTCAGCTTTGAACCATCAAATGCCATGCATGAACAAATCATGGCCAGCACAACCCACCAACTGCTTCCGGCATCTCCTTTTCCTCATACACCAACATCTCTTTTTCCATGGGCATGGGAATCGTCCAGAGGTACTTTGTTATGAACACAATTGTAGCCCAGCCCCTATCCTATCATTTTTGACTTTCCTTAGTCTGGACGACTACTCAAGAGTCCTTGATGGACTTAAACAATTCCTCGAAGTACGATCACGTGACTGGTCACATGATCCGGGCTAGATCCCATGTCCCAAGGCTGTGCCTCATAAACCCTAAACCCGTAGAGATCTGCAATCTCTTATGCCTAGTCACAGAAGTGCTACCCACTTCTCTTCCATTTTACAGTACTTGTAGCATGTTTGATCACTGAAGTACTGGTATGCTTCTTTTCCATTCTGATGCCTTGAGGGTGTTGCATTTCTTTCATGATTGCTTGGCTATGCCACAGCATATCCCTTGATGAGCATGCTTGCAGCATGTCTCTGATTCTTATTTCACTGATACATGTGCAGTGCACATGTCCACAGCTTTACAGTATATGCCTTGGGTGCATGTTATCTTCCTTAGATGAACATCATCTATAGATTAGATGTACACACGGACACATATGTAGTTAGTATATAAGACCCAGAGGACTCTGGAATGGCTCCCCATTCTTGATCTCTTCGAAGTCCTTCCCCTACTGTGAAGTAGCACTTGCCTAGTGCAATACAGAAGTTCTCCCTCCTAGTACCTAGGGGATTCCCTTAGTCGACAGCCCTTGGTAATGGTTACTACCACCATTACCTCTTGAGGTTTGGTTTGGTTCTCACTGCCACTTTGGTCATTTCATACTTCATTGTTGACAGCATGAACACACCCCAGAAATTCGGGGCAGATGCATGGGAATGGGTTGTCTATCTGATGACAATGTGCCAGGCTTGGCCATTTTGACCATACGAATGGAATGAGCCCTGACATTGTTTCATCACAGTGTGTCTTTTGAGAGATGATAACGATTACTGGTGGGTTGCTTCTTGGTGGGCAACCCTTTTCTTAGTCAATGGGTTATATTTCATGTGGGTCAATGATTCACCTAATGCAAAAATCATGGACTGGAATGTAATGGAACTTAATGTAGGCCTTTCCTTTATTTGCACCTTGCCTGTGGCATTCAAATTCCAATATTTAACTCACGCGAACGATCACTTGTGCTTCTTTCTGCCTAGATTGATCCCCACCAAAGACATGTTGACAAGTCAGTTGTGGGAAATGGTGGAGGACACATCGCATTGAAATGTATTGCATGATGTACATGCATGGTTTAGGTTATGGACAGACTGGGAGACTTGTGCTTACAATAATTAAACTGTTATTTGTTATCTCTAATGTCAGAATTTCGGACATGTGTGTATGCATATATATAACATATATTGCTTGTGCTGATGTGAGCATGGGCGTCTTGGACGCCCACTGTGGCAGACACCTTCATTACCATGTAACTTGTGTGCTTATGTGCACACAGGTGTCCAAGATGCCTGTAAAGTCACTTGCCATATCTCTTTTGAATCACACTGTGTTATGTACTTATCAACAATCTGAGTCGAATGTATAACCTACCTCCATGGAAGTCAGGTGAGTCACACATTCCATTCATGCTGTGTCTCACTTGTGCCAACATGGCAGCTTTACTGATTTCATCCAAGGATATCTATACACCAGCAGTGACCCCCTGGTGTCCCAACATGCCATCAAATCCAAGACCCCCATCACATACCTTGCCAGCACCAAACCTGCCATGATCCTTCTCGCAACAATGCACCTCTCCCTCAACTTTGCCCTTGCTTTCCCAAAATCATCCCTGACACATTACACTAAGCCAGGCATCTCAATACACCCTGGAAGCTATTTATCTCATCTGGCTGCACCACAATGCACCATATGCTGAGTACATGTGACAAGTGCACAAAAGTGGACTGACTGTCAAGTTTGTGAGCATGATGGAGCGAAAAGGCATGGTGGAGTGATTAGAGGTAGGGAAACGTGCAGGTGCAGGTATGCCTGCAGTTTTTGTACTAAGGGTATGATAGGTAGGGGTATGGTGCAAAGGATCTGTATCCTCAGTGATAACCGTACCCCTACTTGCAGTAATGAGGGTGTGTGAGGGTACTCAGCACTATGGCCTCAACTGGTAGTCTGATGTTATGTAATATAACACTCTGTGCCCGTCTACAGCCACTACTAGCACCACCACCAGAAAACACTATCAATGCATATCTCAGTCACCTACAATGGATGGAGCAGATAAAATCTGAGGAGCTTGAGTGTAGAAAAGCTCGCAAGCACAAGCTGTGGTAAGTTTTCCCTTCATCTTTTCCAATGTCCAGTACTATGGCTGTTGCACAGCTGCTGTTGAAAAAGGTCAAGCTGATTCTCTCAGGGCGCTCACCTGACATCATTGATGTTGACACTGAGACAACTGGCATCAATGTTGGTGCCAAGGCTAGCATAGATCTACTCTTGAATGTGCTTGCTGTCTTGGAAGCTGAAAATCATGGCAACAGCAAGGACCTCTCAAGTCAAGCTGAAGCAGAGCTTGGTGATTCTTTCATCACTACTCACCTTACTTGCTGACAATACTTTTAGAAAAGTTGAGGAAGAAATGGCAGTTGCAGATCTACTCTGTCAACATTGAAGCGGTATCCATCCAGTTTCATAATGATAGATTGTGTCATGATTTCTTCCTGTGTGCTGCATGGACATGCAAGAGCTTAGGTGGTGTCTGTTGTTACCAGGATACAAAGGACAAGTCATCTATGGCTAATCACACCCATCATGCAAATGTCTGCTTTGGCGTGGAGGCAGTGAAAAATGACATGACCAGGAAGGCAGTACCTTCCAACAGCAGCTTGATCCTTGCTGCATTTGCATGTCAAGGCCAGCAACTGGTTCGTCCCAGCAATCAATCCTATCTAACCTTCTCACAAGGCTGCCAACTTCTTCATTTCACTCGCAACCACCTTTCACCATCATTAATTTGTGCCTTTCTATGCCTATTCAAAACCTAATCAGCTGGATGAAGGATAAGACACGTAAAAAGAGAGACCAAGAGCACAAGGATGAGGCAGCATGAGTGATATTCAGTATAGAAATTGATGTATATACACTGGTACCCGCTGTAATATACATTACCGCAACTTTCTTCCTGTTGCCCATGGTACACTGTAAAATACAGGTACATATAATATTTAGCCTTACCTACAGTGATATCTGTGTGGAATCCTAGCCATGGTCCTGCAGGGTTATGAGAGGCAACACAACTGTAGTCCATTAGGCCAACAACTGGTTGCCCAACTGTGTTTTTTTTTTTTTTGACTCCATGTTTAGTGTCCAGTGGGGAGTTTACCCCTTGTCAGATGGTACATGCACTGTGCATCTACTTCGTGGTCTACTATTCTCTATGTATTGTGTTACAGCCAGTCCTAACCTTTACTCCTATACCATTTAGATTTAGTTGTTTCTTGACAAAACACCTTATCTTATCTTATCTTGGCAAGTACCGAGATCTTTCCCTTATCTCATCTTATCTTTAGAATCACTTTCTCGGTCACTTGTGGCTTGCGGCTAGACCGCGTTACCTGTGCGCTCACAGCCTGCCTCCTATTAATTGCACTGTGGTGGGTCTGGTGGTGGGATTAAGTCTCCAAAGTGTTGGGTGAGTTGGCTGGTGGTATGGATGTATGTGAGTAGTGGTTTAATGCATGTGACATCATTTAGTAGCCTTGGTATCTGTCTGGCTTTCCCTCTTATGGTGTGGCAAAGCCTGGCTTGTTGGTTGGCATACTTAGGGCAGCGGAGTAGGAGGTGGGAGATTATTTTGTCCCAGTTTGGGCAATGAGGGCATCGTGGGGTGTCTAACTTGGTTATTCAATGGAGATGTTTGTTGAGTGGAATGTATCCTGACTGGATCTGGAAGATAATATTGAATGTGACTATACCTAGCCATACTTGGCAAATACCATTAGGAAATGTCAACATGGCTTCACCGATCTTTAGATAGAACTCAGCTTAGTAACATATGGACATACATAGTACACGTGATACATGTGAACCGCTTACTAATAACTGTATAGTAGTTAGTATATAAACTCCGCTTTCAAGCTGAGTTTGCACCACCTGCAAGTCCCCTAGCCCCCATAACTGGTGAGTAGCATGTATCCATGGTACAGAGTACATAGAGGAGTGCTCACACTGGTTAGTCGACGTGTCCTACACATAGCAGATGGTCACTTCCTTTGGGAGTTAATCATACTGGTGTTTACACTGGTATGATAGACCTGATGCTCAACAGGTTGTGAGCCCTGATGTGCCAATGTGGTGAAAGCTGCTGACACTGTCAACTCATCGATACCTGAAAAGAATGGCATAGCCAGAAGCCGAAAGGCAACGGGCACCGCCGTTCTGACTAAGAAGAACCTATGTCAGTTTGATGCACTGATACTGACATTGTCTTGCCCTGTTTTTAGAACATCAACATGTCCCCCCTCAATGCATCCACCTCCACCTCTTCCATCCCTGTCTTCAACAGCTCTGACTTCCAGGGCTGATGGGGCAAAATGGTCAATGCTGTTGCACTCTCAAGCTGAGGAACCCTTCGAGCAATGCTGGCAGACCATCTTCTAGTACCTTTGAGATAACATCCGTGGGGAGTGAACCCCTGAAGAGGAAAGAGTTAGGAGCTTTGCCAAGTAGAGCCTTATGCACTAGCAAAGAGGATAGAAGTCAACAGGTGGTCAAGACTGGAGAATATCCAGGCTTGAGCCAGTGCCTTATATATTACCAGGGTCCACGCATGGACCAAGCAGTACACTACTACATATGGTAATGACTATAGATAAGAGGAACGGTAATTACTTACATGAGGCAGCCATGAGGATGGTCTGGACCTCTACGTCATAGATAAGAGATAAGGGTCTAGACCCTATGATGTCATAGATAAGGAAGGTCATGTGATAAGAATATACATATTATGTCAGGGATCAGATAATACTAGATCAGGTGATTGAGGAAGGTGAACAGTTACATGATGTGATAAGATAAGATGATCTCAGAGATAGCTGAGATAAGATAAGATAACAACCACTAGGGTTAGGTGTAGGGTTTAAAGAGTGACTTTGAATTAGGTGTAGGTAAAGTTAGGTTAAGGTGGTATGAGTGCATAACCAACACCATGTGTGTTGCTCAATGCTACTGGGTCATCCAGTACGAGGTCATTGTGCCTGGAGAGGCACCTAAGACCGATGCGGATGCGGCCCAAAAGGCCATGTACCTCAAGTGGATCATCATGAATGATGCCACACTCAGCATCATGTTTGATGCATGCTCTCTGGCAATTTACACCAAATACAAAAATACCGAGATTGCTCACGAGCTTGCCACTGCCTTGAAAGTGGCATACAACCACCAGACCATCTTCACCACCTATGTCATTTTTAAGAAGCTTCTATCCTACAATCTCCCTGGGTCATCAGACCCCACTCCTTACCTTGTCAATTTTGACAACCTCCTTGCTGATTTTGCCCACACTGGGTACACCCTTGATTCCAAAATCATGGATATGCTGCTCCTGGCAAAGGTGCCATCACAATACAACATGGCTATCCAGAGCCTCATGTCGAGGGTTAATGAGGAGAAGAAACTGATTGACCCCACTGTCATGGATATAGCATGTGCCTTGAAGCACACCTGGGATACCAAGGGGCTTCAGCAGGCCCACAGCAAGGGCAACCATGCCAATAAGATCAGTGCTGTCAAGTGCCATGACAAAGGCAAGGCCCCGCCTTTGAGGACCAGAAAAAGTCCAGCAGCACCTCAATAGAGAAATTCAAAGAAAAGCCTGCTTGGATGAAGAAGAAGGAGAAGAACACAAGGTGAAAAGCCAAGCATGCTGAGGCAGCCATTAAGGATGCCGAGGCATCCAACTTCGCCTCATCAGCCTAGACAGGCCCCTTCCTTCACATGTCCATCGATCTTTCAGTCCCCACCATGGACCCCCACTTGCTAGCTCATCAGCCAGCTTCCTGTTACCAAGGTGTTGGTAGAGCACCTTTCAATTCATGCATTCCTGAGGCTTTTGGCCTGGTGCATTGCATGGGCATTCAGCCCTCTTGCGAAGCGATTCGTAAACTTGATTCCACCATGGCATCCGCTGCCACCACCTCTTCCTTGATCGCTGTGGAAGCTAAACTGCTTAACAAGCGGAAGCAAGCCTGGCATGAGATCCATTTCACCCCCAGGACCTCCTGGGATAGTAAGGACAGCGATGACAATGACTAGCCTATTGGCCCAGTAGTTTCACTTACTCAGGAGGAACACGAGGAGATCCTAACCCCCACAGAGGACTCATACATACTATGACCAACTGGATTGGTCAATTGAGGAGAACTGTGAAATGGATGGTGTGTCCCATTTGTATGTCCATCCCTTTGATTCTATTTCCAATTACTCACCAAGGCCGCATACCTCCTTTGGGAAAGCAGCGCAGGAATGTAGTAATGTGTTGTGGACTTCTCCCTGCTGCTCAGACAATGTGGTAGTTAGTAGCTTACAAGCAAATGTAACTACTATACATGAGCAATCCAACACCTCAGGGTGTTGTTCCTGTTTTGATGCCACAAGCTCAAGTAAGAAACAGTGTGGGTGTAAGCACAAATGAATGGAAAACCAAGAGAATCAATGGATTCTGGACTCAGGAGCTTCCTCCCCCTTTATGCCAGATAGATCCAACTTTGTCAATTATGTTTCATTACCAAAAGACAAGTGGATACTGGTAAGTATTGTGGCTGGTATGATTTACATTGTCAGCACTGGCAAGGTTTTGATCTGATGGTGTGATGAGGATCATGGGAAAGATTACATACTACCATTGTATGACAATGGTCACCTCCCTGCCAAATCAGCAGTAAAATTAATTTCTCTTGACCAGTTAATGGTAGCTGGCGCAAAAATTCGTGGAGATGCCAGCCATCTTAATTCACCAGAGGTGTTTGGATTATCACCCTGCATACAAAAGACACAGCTATCAAAGCTGCCCACCAGTTTATCAAAATGGCAGAGGTTTAGTTCAATGCCAAAGTAAGAGGATGGATGTCCGATGCTGGAGGAGAATTCAAGTCCAAGGCATTCAATGATATGCTCAAGGGGGAGGACATAAGCATTTTAACTTCAGCCCCCCACACACCCCAACAGAACAGTAGAGCAGAATGCATGATGCAGATCCTGTCAGATGTGTCAGAGAGTCTCAGACATGAAGTGTGTCTCCCAGAAAGTTGGTGGGAATTCTCATTTTCTCATGCCGCCCACTTGTACAATTGTTTACCAAAACGAGGCCTTAACTGGCGCACACCATATGAGCTCCTTAATGGAAAAGCTCCTGATGTGGACCACCTGCATGTCTTAGGATGCGGTGCCTATGTGCGCTTACCACAGGATGTCCAGGCAAAGAAATTAGTCCCAAAATCAGAACTTATGATATGTATATATCAGCATTGCCCCTGAGAATCCCAGGAATTTTTTGTTCATGAGATCCCCCAACAACGTACTGTTCACATCAGTGCACACATTCGAAGCAATATTTCCTAAATGCATAAAAGGAAAAGTGAATGTAAGACCTGCACAAGGCAATGACCCTTCACCCTTGAGATTACAACCTAGTAGTCATTTGAAGCAGAAAGCAGTTGAGTTCCCTCCTACTATAGGCATGGATGATGAAGATGAAGATCTTCCCCATTACCCCCTACATCATATGCCCACTCCACCTCCTGTCCCTTCTCGCACACCTTCACCACGCCCTGTACCAGAGCTACCCACAATGCCCAGACGCGAGCACAGAGCTCCTCCACCGCCTGCAGTCCCTTTCCCCTTGCAACAACCACAGAGACAGCGCCATGTGCCTAACCGACCCAGCAATGTTTATGGTGATGATCATCCAGTCCAGCAGGAAAAGATGGCAGACTCAGAGCGCAGATGGAGAGACATCACCGGTACTGGCCCATCTTCTCAGATGCTTGGTCAGTTTAACCCTGGCACACCCGATAAGAGAGTGCCTCCTACATCACCACAACTGGAAAGTGAAGATGATATAGAACGGCTATGCCATGAAGGGGGAGCTAATCTGACAGCATTTTTGATGTCCAAGGCGTTACCTCAGGTACACAGTGCTTCTGCAGAGCAAAAACCATACCATAAATGGACTTATGTATAGGGACATCCAATCACTTCCCACAGCTGCTCAGAAGGAGTGGAAAGCCGCATGTTGATGTGAGCTTGATATGCTACAAGACCAAAATGTCTATGAGTTGGTTGACAAACCAACTATAGGAATGCACAGCATCATATGGAAGGGAAGAAAAGAAGCATTGGCATAGCCAAGCATAGCCCTATACAGCATAGAGATTAAAAGAAGGCTGTGAGCATACAGGTAATGTGGTCTAGTCACAAGCCACAAGTGACCAAGAAAGAGATTCTAAGAGAAGAAGCCAGACTTTCATATAAGGAAGTGCCACTGCCACAAGAGTGGCCTGACAATGTTAGTTCTGCTCTGTGACAACAGGAAGATAAGATAAAGAAAGAGATCTCAGAACTTGCTGAGATAAGATAAGATAAGGTGTTTTGTTGAGAAACAACTAAGTCTAGAAAGTATAGGGGTAGAGGTTAGGACTGGCTGTAACATCTGCCACAAACTCATCTCTACAGATACTGGCCAATAACATTACAACTATGCATTCTAGCACAATGCTGGCATCAGCCTCAGAGATCCCCTTGTATCTCTTTATGATCTCTATGCCTCTTGACTGAACACTTGCAACTTCAGAGGGTACCAACATCTAGAAATTTGCTATGCACTCAGATTGATATGCTCAGATCAAGGAGTTGGTGTCACAGGCGCCTGTACATAGTAGTAGTAGATGTACATTTTGTAGTTACATTATAAAATATACCTTGTGATGATCTACATTGCAAACTTGGACCAATCAACACGAATACTGTAGACCTCAAGCAAGGTTTTCACCAATGCAAGTCAGCATTCATGAGTTGACTACTAAGCAGCAAAAGCGCCCAGGTTCTGCAAGGCCTTGAATGACCAGAAAAAGCTTACAAGCCATTGAAAACCTTTTGAGGAAATATTCCATCTGTGCAAGCCTTGTAAGATCTAGAAAGGTATTCAAGCCATGGCAGCCATTCAAGCCCTTTCAAGACAACTCAGAGTTTGTCCATTCGTGCAAGGCATATTTGGTTCACATTAATCTACAATGACATACAAGCTCAAATGCTAGAAGTACATGGATAGTAGCAAAGAAGACAAATACCAACCATGAGGTCAGAGTCTGTGTTTCAAGTTCTTTTCAAGCAGGGGGTATATTGGAGATCAATTATGTGAGCTGGGTGAATGAGACTAGGATGGTAATGTTGCTATGAGAAAACCACCAAAAGAGGATGAGGGCAGACTAAAAAATGCAATGCAATGCTAAATTACTATAACAAGATCAGCATGTTCAGCATTATATATGTAGTTGACATACCATAAGTATTTGTTAAAACCCATTTGCATGCTTCTGATGGGTCGGATTTCGCTTCACTACAACCAGATTGTCTTGATAAGGTGCCTTTCTCGCTTTCTTAAGAGCACCGCCATCTCCCACCACATTGGTGCCATTAGCCTGGACTTGAAGCTTTTCAAGTCACTTTTGCCCTCCCTTGGCAGGCCCAGGGAATAGTGTTATCTCCTGGGGAACAGTGGCCAGTCTTGTGTTGTTTGCTGGCAGCTTCAAGCAGACATTTAGAGGCCAAACTTGCTCAACAGATGATCTGTTGGATAGACCCTTTGCACTGTTGTTACTAGTACCTTTTGCTTTCTTTTGTGTACCAGCTATTGCAGCTGTCAAGGGTCCTACCCATTCCTTGTTCCTTACTGCACAATTTTGAGAAAATATCAGCAAAAGAAATGGATTCATGGTTAATGGATGGTGTGTTACACCAGCACTAGTAACTCCTTGGCCCTGGTCAAGTGGCCTTCTAGGGGGACCATTTGCATCATTGTTCTAGGCTAGCAGCTTTGGCTTTCTTTGTGCTGGGTGTCATAATAGTATGCAAGGTGGGACATGACAAGGCTGGCGGCATATATGTAGGTCAGCTAAATAGCCAGCAGTGAACTGTAAGGAGGCTGGTGCACGCAAGTGAGCTGATGTGCACCTGACCACACTCACCAGTCACTAGACTGACATGTTTGTTTGCAGAGCCACAGTGTGTGATGTCCTATGTGGCCCTTCTCCCTCACAGAATAACATGATCAAATTCCACTGAAAGGTGTTCTGACTCATGGCGAGGGACTGGCTATGACAAAAAAAAGAATCCTCGCTAAGTACCTCACAGAGATGATGTAGAGGGAGCACGTAACACACATGAGAAAGCACCCCAGCCCAGTGATCAAAATTCAAAAAAAAACCCTCTCTCCATTCTCACATCCAACAAGCTGAGGTGGATTGAAAGTGGCCACATTTTCATAAAATTCATCATCAATACAAAGACATATATCATATGGTGAGCAAACAGTGTCCCCTTTGATGAAAATGCACTGTTCAAGGATTTAAAACAACATTTGCGTGGTCTCTCCCTCACTGAATGACTTGGTCGAAGTCCACTGAAGTAGCATACACAGGGGCATATAGGGCTGGGACTGGAGACATGATGGCAGCAGTGGAAATGAAGTATCAGTCTTGTCAAAAAGGAGCAAATAATGGTTGAAAGCAGAGAACCAAGAAAGATAAGAGAGCAAGGATAAAACTGAAAGGTAGAGTATTGACGACAGAGGCCAGTGATTACATAATCAGCTACATCCAGACAAATTCATCCATTAACCTCTTTGTGCTGCTGGTAAGGAGGTTTCATAGACAATAGATGCACAAATAGCACTTATCTAAGGGCCAATGTTGGTATGGAACAATCCATAAAGTTGAGGAATTCATGATCACAGTGGTCAGGGGTAAAGTATGGAAAGCTGGACAATCAATACTCAAATCAGATCAGTTATTTCAAGCTCAGCTGGCCAGATCTTCAGTCACTGCATTGGCCAAATGTCTCAGGTAATTTTGAAGTTGGATGACAGTCAGATCTTCAGACTGGGCTCAGGATCTGGTAAGTGTCTTCAATTTGCCTGCACCTAGCACTGATGTCTTCTGCTTGCAGCTTAAGCTTCCTATGTCATTGCAAGTCATTCATGTATCGCATGGGTCATCAAGAGCTGTAATGGGTGGTATGAATCCTCTAGGTGCATGCCTTGCCTCTCATTTGCAATCTTCATGCTTACTTGCCTCCTCTGGCTGACTCATCTTCAGATCAGCTCATTTCAAGTTGTATCGCTTGCAATTTGGTTCATTGCCATCCTATACTCTTTTCCATTCTTTCAAATCCAGCGCCATCGATCTCACACTTCAAATCACCCTCAACACTTCCCAACACTTTCTGGACCTCAATTTCTCTTCCTGGTCCTTCAAATCAATTCTACATGTTCATATTGATGCAGTGCCATCTTTCAAGGTCTCTCTAATGTCCCTGTGGCCTGTGGATCATGCCTGCACCATCCTCATTGCATGCCAGCTTGTCCAGCTCGCTTGGAGTCCCTCTAGGTGAGTACCTTGGTCCCAGCTGGTGTAACTGTTTGTGTGCCCATTCTAATGCATTTCGCAGCATTGCTGACTTGTTCCCAGTGTTGGCAACTCACCTCGACACTCCTAGCTCATCCACATCTTCTCCCAGGTCGCCGTACTCATCCTGAGCTTGCCAAGGTGAGTCTTCTTCAGCTCTTTGTCCTGGCACTTCCTATTATGCTTGTACAGATACTAGCAATACTAGCCTCTTGGGTGGACAGCTTCAAGAAGGAAGCATAGTAGGCGATGTGCTAAGGTGGGCAATGGTCAACTAGGACAAGGAGAGCACACAATGGATTCTTGGTATGGAGAACAGCCTCGAAGGCATGGAGGAGAGCGTCGACTCAAAGTATGACGAAGACTTATATAAGTCTGGGGCCAGAAAAGCAATGTAAGAGATTAGATTCTGGTAGGTCTAACTTGGAGTATATACATCAAGGGTATCAATGGGTTTATATATGTAAGAGCCAAGGTTCAGGGCAGGCATGGAAAGTACTAAAAAGGACACAATGATGAAGAAGGTGAGTTATTGATGGAATGCGATGGAATCGCAAAGAATGATGATGTCAGCGAAAAGTAAGCGGATATGAGTAATTGGCCGATTGGCCTTGGTAATACAACTGTGCATTAGTAAGTGCTAAATAGTAAGCAGGGTAAAGGATTGGAAGAGGGGAGAATCTAAGCAGGGCTCAACAGCAAAGGTTATCATAATGGTTATCATAGAAGAAGGAAAAAGATATGGGGGGTACCACTGATCATAACACTTCCTGCATCTGTTCTGACATGTTCTCCAGTTCTTCAGCATATTCTACTTGGCTTGGCATTCTTGACCTGTCTGCTTTGACTGCTGGATCATCTGGATCAGCTCTGGTAGCACAAGGTATGTACATTCCTCGGCTCTAATCATCTGTTCAACTTTACTGACCTGTTCTCTGTCTTCTTAGGCCTTCATTACCTCCTGTCTTCATTGATGCATCCCCTATATTGTCCATGTCACCCAGCTTGCCTTGAGCTTGCTTCACTAGTACAGTAAGTCGTCCGTGTACTCTGGTGCTCTGTGCCATCATACTGATGCTTCTGGCAGCTTCATCAGCCTGTCCGCGACCTCATTGCTATCTCCCATTGACCTCAATGGCCCTGGCATGTCACCATTGATGCTTGTGCATCCAGCAAATCCCCCTTGAGCTCATCGCTCTGGGACTTGCCTGGTATGCCATTTGGTATGTCGCCAGTGTCTCCATGATCCATCGACCATGCTGAAGCTTGCCCACTGTTGCTGATAGGCTTGCTGGCCTCGACATTGACACTCGTCCAACCACATCGCTCCCCCTTGAGCTTGACACTCAGGGGCTTGTGGTGTGTCTCAACTGACATGTCGTTGGCATTGTTGTCACCCTTCAACAGACTCAGTGTACATATCCATGCCCTCGTTAGATTAGATGAGCAAGAACGACCCCCTTTCTAGTGGGTTTGATGAAAGCATGATTGATGTGCCTCCTCTCCTCATCGATGCATTTTCTGGTGACACAACATGGCAACCATATGCCCTGCAGGGGAATATGCTGTTTATACTACAGGCAGTGCTAACTACTCTATAGACAACCTGTTGGGCACCTGAGTCAAATACAATTGATTATACAATTGATGCAGTACTCAACACAGGTGGTCAATTGTATGTGACATTGCAAGCAGATGCCATATATTTCAAGCCCAACATATGTCTCCCAAATATTGTTACAGCCAGTACCGTCTACCCCTATACCTTTTGACACTTTTTGGACTTAGTCATTTTTCCTTCAATGGATCTTATCTTATCTCATCACGTGACTTGTCACCTGACCTTATCTTTAGAATCTCTTTCACGGCCACACGTCCAGTACATGTGGCTTGGGGCTAGACCTCATTACCTGTGTGCTCGCAGCCTTCCTTTAATCTCCATGCTGCATAGGGCTATGCTCAGCTATGCCAATGCTTCTTTTCTTCTCTTCCATATGATGCTGCGCATTCCTATGCTTGGCTGTGTCATAGCCTTGTCATATCCACTGCCTCGAGTGCAGGATGCGCTCTGATGGATTTCTATAGAACATTCTACATACAGCCTTGACAGTTATAGTATTGTATTGGTAGATCCCATACAAACATGTACAAACCCTAGAGTAGTATATAAACCCTCCGGGTTCAAGGCTGGTTTCCCCAGTCTTGTTCTCTTGGAGTTTTCCCTTCGAGACAATCTCTTGGCCTGACCAGCCTACTCTCATCTAGCATCAAGTTGCCACTCGACACAATCTTTGATTATTTCATTGGTTGTTTCATTGGTTGTTTCAAGTATTATTTTCCCCGTGTGTGCAAGGCTAACTATTTGGCAAGGCCATTAAATGGCACAAGAATGCTGACACAGATTCCACATACAATATCAAAATGGAAGACAACAAGCACACATGGCCACTACCCCTGTGATAATTGTTGTATTCAGGCCAGCATACCCCAATGCCAAGTATTGATCATTACAAGTCACTATGGCACTATGTTAGGCTATGTTATGTGCTCTGTGTCATGTTTTTTGATTGATCCCACTGCTCTGCTGCCTTCTGTGATGGAATCATGACTTTAATGTGAGTTTTGGGCTTTTCCGGACTTTGACATTACAAAAAGCTGCTGGTGTCAGATGGGTGAGCAGATGGGCTCAGCAGCCCAGGCCATGATCTGCAGAAATTTGAAGTGAATGAACCCATGGTGCAAGCATGCCGTTGATCTTTGAGTTTTTGTTTTTCTCATGGACAGTAAGGATGCAGCTCAAAGGTTGGTTATGCCTGACTCATGGTCCCAGTCTGCATCTAAGAATATGCTTAAGTGTGTTAGCCACAGATTTTAGGCAAATAAAGTGCATTCAAAGCATTTTGTCTCAGAAAATATTAGCCCTGCTCATGTGCAAATTACATCTGCAAGCTAAAGATGCTATCCTGGTTGGTGCATAGAAGCTTTCTTGGTGGTTCATAGGCCCTGTTGCCTTTGCCCCTTTGGATACTATGTCCAATCACAGAGCAGACTTTTCTTGAGTGTTGAGGGCATGGAGGGCTAAATCCATCTAGAACTTTCCGAATTACCTCTAACTCAGTTTGTATCAGGGAAAGCTTTGCGACTACCATCTTGTAAGGGGGAAAAGAGTTGTTAATCATCTTACTGTCAAACTGCTTTGACTCCACAGTAAGATGAGTTACCCTGTCAGCATAGTGTTACGATCAGTGGTACCCTCTATCTTTTTCCTTTCCCTCTGCTATGTTAACCTCTATGATAACCTTCACCATTGAGCCCTGCTTAGGTTCTCCCCATTTCTAACCCTTTGACCTAACCCTTTGCCCTTTGGGCCGCTTACTATTTAGCGCTTACTCATGCGTAGTTGTATTACCAAGGCCAATCAGCCGATTACTCATTCTTGCTTACTTTTCGCTGACATCATCATTCTTCGCGATTCCATCGCATTCCATCAATGACTCACATTCCTTGTCATCTCTTTCCTTTTAGTACCTTCCATGCCTGCCCTGAACTATGGCTCATATATATATAAACCCGTCGATACCCTCAATGTACCCCAAGTTAGACCTATCAGAATCTAACCTCATACATTGCTCTTCTAGCCCGGACTTCTATAAGTCTCCATCGTACTTCAAGTCGACACTCTCCTCTACGTCCTTAGGACCGTTCTCCGTCATACTTCGAGTCAATGCTCTCCTCTACGTCCTTAGGACCGTTCTCCA
>JBBPLP010000247.1:19760-33091 GCA_038089875.1 Fistulinella prunicolor
CATCGTACTTCGAGTCGATGCTCTCCTCTACATCCTTAGGACCGTTCTCCATCGTACTTCGAGTCGATGCTCTCCTCTACATCCTTAGGACCGTTCTCCATCGTACTTCGAGTCGATGCTCTCCTCTACATCCTTAGGACCGTTCTCCATCGTACTTCGAGTCGATGCTCTCCTCTACATCCTTAGGACCATTCTCCGTTCAACGCCTTCGAGGCCATCAACAAGGATCCATTGCGCGCTCTCCTTGTCCTAGGTCAATTGTCGTCCACCACAGTGCATCGTCTACTACGCTTCCCTCTTGAAGCTGTCTACCTGAGGCCCTCTGGTTCAACGCTAGCATCCATGCAAGCATAACACATAGCACACACAAATGGAAGTAATCCATTCACTGTTTGCCAACTGAACTCTCTGAATCGAATCCGATACAGTTTGATTGAATTCTTTGCCTCCTCCACCCATGTTTGCCACAGCCTTCTCCACAGAAATTGCTTTGTCTTGATGGGAAATTCCACGATGTGCAGACCGTATGCTTTTTAAGAATGATTGTTCACATTCATCACCACCCCTTCCACAAAACTGGGGAATGCAAAGCAACCTTCCCAGGTCACATAAATCCTGTAGGAGAGAGTCACTTTATTATTGCAATTAGACAGAAAAGTGGCTAATTGCTTTCCTGAGGTGATGTGAAAAGTGGGGTGGTAGTGAGGAACAGAGGGAGCCTTGCAGATTTTGTGAGTTCCAGGGCAGCATACCAGTTTGCAGAATTTATGTGCCTTGTCAATAATAACTATAGCAAAAGATCAGTCGTTGGAGATGAACTTTCTGTACAAGGATGGAAGTTTAACAGATCACTGTTCATCAGTTGACTTATTCGCATTTTTGCCTCTGCAGTGTTGGCGCACATCAAAGGCCCTTCCAAATGAAGTCATGACATGGGGAAAGTCAATTAAATTCCATGAGTCAGTAGTTTTGCTACTTACCGAGTGGGGGACAAGAATAATTCTGTTAATAAAGGGCGTCTTTGAGGTCTTTCACTCACCCTCCCAAAATTGGGCAAATTTTGATTCAGCAGTAGGGTAGACATAGATTTTAATTCTCCCAGGGGCAAATATGTAAAGTTCGCAGTTCAGTCATCCACTGATGAACCAGTGAATTTCCAATAAGGATAACATGGGGGAAGTCATTGATTGTGGCATATCCTGCTTCAATCATTGGTAAGAACTTTCCTCCACTTGACTGCACTGAAGCTGATCAGCTCCTGAGATGCACACTTGCAGGAGTTGCCAGATTCTGATTGCTGATTATGGCTTGCACCTGTCATAGCATTGCAATCACAGATTAGATTTCCACTTACAGAAATCACTTATTGTAAATCAAACTCAGATCAGTGTGATACTGCATAGCAAGGGCTCGAAATTTTGGCTCAACAAGACCTTTGAGAAAGGGAGCAGGAGGGTGTTGGGAGTGCATGTATTGTGGGGTAAGGGGAAAAAAAGAAGTCAAGCGACCAGCTTATATGTGGAACTCTTGACTCAATGGTTGTTACGCATTACGCTTCACCATTAACCTAACTTTCCCTAAACCTAATTAATTTCCACACCTAACCTTAACTTTCGAGGTCACGTGACTTTACCCCTGTTCGATCACATGACACGCATCATGTGACTTAGTCCAGACCCAGATCATGTGACTGGTCTAGACTCTTATCTCTTATCTATGACATCATACCTCATGTACTTAATCTCCGCATCTTCTCTTCTTTAATACCTCCCTGTATAGTAGTACACAGCATGGTCTATGCGCATTCCTTTGCAATATATAAACCCGTCTGTTCAAGCTGGATTCCCTCCAGTCTTGACCATTCGGTTCTTAGTCCTCTTTGCTCCTAGCATAAGGATATGGAGCTCGTCAGGTCCCGCCTCCCTCCTCACTCTCATCTTCGCCTTGCTCGTCGTAAGCTTGTGAACGGTCTGCCATCGGTGCTCTGTCCTTTCTTTGAGGGCGTAACACTTGGTCAAGACTGTATACGACTGCCGGACCATAGGCATAAGCGGGGCTCATCGTTTCACGTGTTTTTACTCCCTTCCTTCAAGTGTGTGGTCTTTCCTGCTTGAACGCACGCTGGTGTTACAGCATAGGTTTCTCGCCTCGATAGAGATAGGTCAAACACCTGGTAAATGTTTGTAGCAGCTGCTGCACTGTGTGTGACGGTCGTCCGCCATTTTCTAAATAAGGATAAAGTTGCTATCCCCCATAGTGCACTATGGGCGGTTCTGTGGTGCTTGTCGACCCAGCGTCTAGGGATAGACGATACATTTGGTCCCACAGTTTGTGTGATAACCAGTTAACATCACATCTGATTCTGGGCAGTATTCCCATGTGCTGAAGCCAGGCATTTCCTGGTTCTCCCACGAATTCTACCATCCTCTGATACGCCCGTGTCGTATCCAAACGTAAGTCATCTCGACGCAAAAGTGGCTGACTACTCTCCCCCCTCCACAGGATCCATTACTCCTGTCCCATCTCTAGGATCTGCAATGTCCGACCCCTCTCCCTGCGATATGACAATGGAGGCGCTCATTGAAGCCCTCGAAAGGGTCCTCGTCAACCGCAGAAACGATATCACAAAGAAGATTGCCGACCCAGGCAAGTGGGCAGGCAAACGCAAGGATTTCAGGCTCTGGTGGGCCAAGATTAAAGTATGGGTCGCCTCCCAAAAATGGCAGAACAATTGCACTCGGTGCATGGTGGTTTACACCTGCATGAAGGACGAGGCCGCGGGCTATGCCCAGGTCATGATCGAACACCACCTACAGGATGAAGAGTCACCAATACCTGTAGGGGAGCTCACCACGTTGGTTGAGCCCAAAGGAGACTTGGCGTGGCCCACCTGGGACGCACTCCAAGTGGCGATAAAAGATCACTTCCAAATCGATATCATGCAACACAAGTCCCTCTGCCACCTCCAAGGCATGAAACAAGGCACACAACCCATCGACTCATTCCTCAAGAAATGGGAAATCTGTGCATATGAGGCAGATGTAGAGGAAGGACACGAGATGGAGCTCCTCAAAAAGGCAGTAGACTACAAGATCTACTATAACTACAACCTGCATCAAAAGAAGGCCGACACAATCAAAGAAATGAGATCGGCCTTCTGACAACTAGGTCGCACATTTGAACAGATGCAGGTTGAGACTGGACATCCTGCCTACAACGTTTCATCATCCTCGTTCCGCCCTGCCAACTCAGGGTACCGCCCACCATCCTACCCCCCTCGTCAATACTCTCGAGGCCCTCTTCCCCCCACTCCGGGTCACTCCGCCCCCCGATTTACTCCTACCGGCGTCCAACCCGGTCATGGAGCGCCAATGGATTTCAGTGCCGTCCAACCAGCCCGACCTGACATGCGCACCTGCTTCATGTGCGGACAGGTTGGCCATATAAAGCCCGATTGTCCACAGAACCCCCGTCGTCGTCCCGCAGGACAAACACAACATCGCACCCAAACCTGGGTTCGCGAGCAATGGTTCCAAGATCCCACAACGGGGGCCATGGAACAACATTGGGTGGAGACCCCCCTCCCCAATACGGCGCCTCCAGCCGTAAATAATATTTCCTACACCCCGACTCCTTCCTACCCCGGCACAGCGGGTTATAATACTGCCAACATTCAGCCCGCAACAACTCACCATCGCGCGGCATATATGAATGAAGAGGCTGAGGCCTACTGGAGAGACAAGCTGGCTGTTGAAGCCAAACATAAGGCTGATGAGGCTTTAAAAGGACAATGACTGCTGACTTGAAGGGTGTCAGTGGTCCCAAGGACCTTAGTTTTTTAAATTCTTTTTCTCCTCTTACATCAACAGTTTCGGACTCCATAGGCGAGACTGAACTTTCTTCTTCACAGGGTCCAAGTTGCTCAACAGGAGGTGACACTTGTGTCGCCCCAGTAAGTGAGCGTCCGGCACATGATAAGGCAATGACAGCCGGTCAACTGTCCATGACCTATGCACCGTGTGGCATCAATGACAGCGCGAGAGCAATCGTGAGGGATTACCCAATGCATGGTGCTACTCCAACTCGCTGCCTAGATGCTGGGTTACCCCGAGCAAAACCTTATGGTGCCTATGCACAGGGTGAAAGGGATATCAGTGGAGATGGCAACCTGGATTTGTCAATGCTGGTTGGAGCTGAATCTAAAGAGCGCCTGGTATCTCACGACGGTACATACCTGTCAGAGGACGACGACCCTTATGTTACATCTCTTGATACTATATTTTCTCGTGTACTTTCTCCTCCCAATTCCGCAAGGGAGTCCGCTAGCGGCTCAGCTTCGGAATCAAAAAATAGAGTGCTTAATTCCCTTTTGTCTCATGGACTTAATAAATCTTCTTCTTGTATGGACCAAACCCCTTCAACTATTCTAAGACCACTCTCCACAAACATCTTCAGCCCGATCATTCGATGCAAGTACCCGGTCGATGGTATCTGGTGCATTCACAGTACCCAAGCGTTGCTTGATTCAGGAGCGGTCAACACCTTCATAGACAATGTTTTCATACTGTAAATACCCACTGTATTATGACTTGTAAACTTCCCTCACCGGTATGAGTAATGAATGCCGACAGGACCGCAAGCTCCCACAGTGACATTACTCAGAAAGCCCTTTTCTTTATGGAGGTCCACGGACATTATGAGGCAGTAGAAGCCTTTGTTACCAACTTAGGTACCCACAACATCATATTAGGGTACGACTGGTTCCACCATCACAACCCAAAGATCGATTGGGTCAAAAAGGAACTAGAATTCGGACGATGTACTTCCTATTGTAAAGCAATTGCAGAATCGTTGGACACTTACTCCATGGACACTCTTCACTTACACGCTCTGGAGCCGGACTTACGTAATAAGGTGCCCCAGGCCTTTCATGATATTTTAGAAGTTTTTTCTGAACAATCCGCGGCCCGAATGCTGGAACGAAAACCTTGGGATCACGCCATAGATCTCAAGCCAGACTTCATTCCGCGTAAGGGTCGTGTTATTCCTCTTTCAGATACGGACATGGACGAACTACGTACTTATTTATCTAAAGAACTAGACAAAGGTTATATACGCCCTTCCAAGTTGCTACAAACAGCGCCCGTCTTTTACATTCCAAAGAAGACCGGGGACAAACATCTAGTTATGGACTACCGTTATTTAAATGAGGGAACCGTCAAGAACAGATATCCTCTTCCTCTCATTTCTTCCTTGGTCGATCGTCTTAAAGGCGCCGATCTATTTACAGCTCTAGATCTTCAATGGGGATACAATAACATTCATATCAAAGAAGGTGACAAGTGGAAAGCCGCTTTGTCACCCCCATTGGGGCTTACGAGCCCGTCGTCATGTACTTTGGCCTCTGTAACTCCCCAGCCACGTTCCAAAACATGATGAACGATATATTTAACGACTGTTACGCTTTTGTTATTATCTATCTCGATGACATCCTCATCTTCTCAAAAAATAAAAACAAAAAAGAACACGAGGCGCTGGTTCATGAAGTTCTTGAACACCTATGAGACAACGATCTTTTCTGCAAGCCAGAAAAATGCACGTTCGCCGCAGAAAAGGTGGACTTCCTGGGATGCAAGTGTTGAAAGAAGGTGTTGAGATGCAGGAAAAGAAGGTGAAAGCAATACTGGACTGGCTGGCACCCACGCAGCTCAAGCAACTCCAAGCCTTCCTCGGACTCTGCAACTATTACTGCAAGTTCATAGAAAACTTCGCACACGTGGCTCATCCCCTTAATGACCTAACAAAAAAAGATACGCCGTTTACCTGGGGTCCGGCGCAACAAAATGCATTTGACATGCTCAAAAAAATATTTACCACCACTCCCCTCCTGGCTTATCCCAATCAAAAGAAGGAGATGCGTGTAGAAACCAATGCTTCGGATATAGCCACCGGTGCGGTCTTATCTATTAAATGCGACAACAACAACTGGAGGCCATGTGCCTTCTATTCACATTCTTTGGATTCCCATGAATGAAACTACCCTATTTATGACAAAGAACTCCTTGCAGTTATTCGTGCCCTACAAGAATGGTGCCATTACCTAATCAGTCGAGAGCGCTTCAAAGTATGGACAGACCATAAGAATCTGGAATTCTGGAAAAAGCCTCAAGATCTCTCCCAATGACAGGCACATTGGCACGCATTCCTACAAGAGTTTAATGCGGTATTTGTATACAAACCGGGTAGTTCTAATGGCAGGGCTGACACTTTATCTCGCCGTCCAGATCATGGGGATGCCACAGAAGATATTAACAAAGGCATTACGATGCTACCCGAACATTTATTTATTAATAACGTTTCTCTTTCTTCCTCTTTCATCAATAAAATCATAAAAGAAACACAAAAAATGTCAAAAGAGGACTTCGGCGACTTCTCTTATTCTTCTCAGGACGAAGTCTTCATAAATAAAAACCAAAAAATCTTTGTCCCTGAATCGTTACGCATTGAACTTTTAACTTTATGCCATGACTCCCCCATAGGGGGTCATGCAGGCGAAACACGTACCTATCACCTTCTTGTACGATACTTCTCTTGGCCTGGCGTCAAGTCTTTTGTTTCTAATTATGTAAAAAGCTGTCAAGGTTGCGCCCTCATGAAGGGTACCACTAAAGCGCCCACTGGCAAGCTTATTCCACTCCCTATTGCCAATCGCCCTTGGTGCGATATATCGGTTGACTTCATTACTGGACTATCTCTATCTAATTCCTATGATGCTATTTGCGTTATTGTTGATCAATTCTCCAAAGAAGTTGTTTACATTCCTTGTTCCACTTCTATTTCCTCTCTCGGCCTAGCCGAACTTTTCTGTGACAATGTCTGGTGCATTTATGGCCTCCCCTCAACGATTGTATCAGATCGAGGACCACAATTTGTGTCTGAATTCTCGACACAGCTCTGCAAACTTCTCGGCATCTCACAGAAGATCAGCACAGCCTACCACCCACAAACGGATGGTCAAACCAAACGCATTAATCGTGAAATGGAAACGTATTTACGTACATTTGTGGCAAAGAAACAGGAAGAATGGGCAAATTGGATCAAAATAGCCCAATTCCATCACAACAATTCCCTCTCTTCTGCCACTGAAACCATACCTTTCGCGATCACCAGGAATTATTTCCCACGTCTCAGATTTGAAGGCTCGTCCTCATCACTTGCTGGCATATTTAACAAAGAAGCTGGCAAAGCCCATACAGAAGTTCGCGAAGCCTTAGAATGTGCTCGAGAACGCATGATTCACACATCGGATACAAAGAGATCCGATGCACCCAATTACAAAGAGAATGCACAAGTTTGGCTTTCCATGGAAAACCTGAAACTCCCATACATGGCATGCAAACTCACACAAAAATGGATCGGACCATACCAGGTCAAACGTGTGTTACCAAATGCCATTGAGTTACACCTCCCCTCAAATCTTCGGATTCATCCTACGGTCTACATATCACAGGTCAAACCTTACCGCGATACACTTCCAGGGCAACCACTACTTCGCCCCGATCCCGCAATCATCACAGAGGATCGACAGGAAGAATATGAAGTTGACTTCATCGCCACGTCATGGCTTAAATGAGGGAAATTGGAGTATTTGGTGCACTGGAAGGGCTGGGACGAAACAGATAGAACGTGGGAACCGGCGGCCAATTTGGCCAATTCTAAGGATGCCATGAACGACTATCACCACGCCCACCCGTCCGCCCCACAACCTCTCTGTGGTCTCTCTGACGCTGACTTTTATTCTCTTTTTTATAATGTGGGCCTCCATCACGGTACGAACTTTCAAGTGACTCGTCTGGAATACGAGTCTTAAGGGGGGGGACGTGTTACACATTACGCTTCACCATTAACCTAACTTTCCCTAAACCTAATTAATTTCCACACCTAACCTTAACTTTCAAGGTCACGTGACTTTACCCCTGTCCGATCACATGACACGCATCACGTGACTTAGTCCAGACCCAGATCACGTGACTGGTCTAGACTCTTATCTCTTATCTATGACATCATACCTCATGTACTTAATCTCCACATCTTCTCTTCTTTAATACCTCCCTGTATAGTAGTACACAGCATGGTCTATGCGCATTCCTTTGCAATATATAAACCTGTCTGTTCAAGCTGGATTCCCCCCAGTCTTGACCATTCGGTTCTTAGTCCTCTTTGCTCCTAGCATAAGGATATTGAGCTCGTCAGGTCCCGCCTCCCTCCTCACTCTCATCTTCGCCTTGCTCGTCGTAAGCTTGTGAACGGTCCGCTATCGGTGCTCTGTCCTTTCTTTGAGGGCGTAACAATGGTGAGCTATAATGGAAGCTGATATGGGGACCTTGAACAACAATGCCATGTTGACATTCCATACTGTTGATGTGGATGAGCCAATGTTTCCCATTTGGTAGCATTTTCATTGACTCCTGAGAGAGCCAAACCAAACAGGTCAGAGGGAATTCTAATCTGAGTCAAACTGTAATTCCCATCCATATCAGTAGGGTTAGAATTCCTTCATGGTCAATGTTCAGCATATGTGGCTTGAGGCTAGATCTCATTACCTGTGTCTTCACAGCCTTCTCATAATCTCTGTACTATGTAAGGCTATGCTAGGCTATGCCAATCCATCTTTGCTTTTTTTCTTCCTTTCCATATGATACTCTGCACATTCCTATGTTTGGCTATGCCATTCATTCATATCCACTGCCTTGAGGACAGCATGTGTTCTGATGGCACCCTTTAGAACATTCCATATATGTACAGCCTTAATGGTTATGATTGTGTATCAATAGATCTGCTCTATACATATACAAACCTAGAATAGTATATAAATCCTGCAAGTTCAAGGCTGGTTTCCCCAGTCTTGTTCTCTTGGACTTTTTCCTCAGAGACAATCTCTTAGCCTACCTCTAGTTTGCATCAAGTTACTATTGCTGCAATCTTTGATTCTATCATTGGTTGTTTCTTTGATCATTTCAATTACTAACCTAACCTAACCTACATTTGTTCTACACCTAACATTAACTTTCAAAGTCACATCACCAACCCATATCATTGATCACATGATACATCACATGACTTAGTCCAGGCCCTGATCATGTGACAGGTTTAGACTCTTATTTTTTATCTACAGTGGCTCAAAAAACTGTCCGAATGTTTGGTGGTTTTCCACTAAATGCAATGAAACACAATAACCCCTAAACCTCATTCTATACTATTGGTATAGGAAAGAAAGATACTACTCTTGGCTACAGAATCATTTTATGAATTAAAACATTTGGATCAAATCTGAGTGAATGGCAGCCATTTCAAATCAGTGATTCATCCAGACAGTTGTTTGACTTTCAGATAAAAATGATATCTAGTGCTTGATATGAGCTCCCTTGGCCTGGATAGCTACTAAAATTATTCTAGGCATGCTTTCTGATTATGTTTGGCACTGTTGCATAGAAATATTCCCATACTCTACCATTACCCTTTCCAACAATCTTAAAGAGACTTTTATAGGCTGAAAGTCATCTTTTGAGGTGTATTTGCTAGGGATAAGGTCTGGAGATTGTCCAGGACCATCCATAAGCCTCATCTACTACTCCTCAGACCATTTTTCGACTTTTCTAGAGATACAGCATACAACAAAATCATTACAATATTAGTAGTGATTTAATGATTAGGCTAATAACTCAAGAACTAATAAGAACAAGCACCTAAAACAACTCATTTCAGAAAGCTCTTATTAAGGGGATTCTAAATGTATATATATTGCTTATGTAATTCCTTTACTGTCAGGTGGTATTCACCAACTATTCATAGTTATTTAAAAGGATGTTATGACTTTGGGAGTTCATATAGAGAAAGTGAACAGGGTCAGGGTTAATCAACTTCTAAATTCTTCTAGACATGTCTTTAATCAATGTCTGATACTACACAGCATCAATTCCATCAATTCTTCCTATGTATGCATCTAAAGTCATCAGTCTCTTTTAGATAATCAAGTGTATATAGTGAATACCACCTGACAATAAAGGAATTACATAAGCAATATATATACTACCTCATGTTACTAATCTTTGTTATTTCTTTTCTTTAATTTTACCATTTATAGTAGTGTACTGCTTGGTCTGTGCACAGTCCAAGACAACACATAACCCTATCTGTTCAAGCTGGATTCCCTCCAATCTTGATCATTTGATTTTGAGCCTTCTTTGCTCTTAGCATGAGAATATTGAGCTTGTCAGGTCCTACCTCTTCCTCATACTATCACACATCTACCTCTCTGCCAGTGCTCATTGTTTGCCTGTGAACAATTTGCCATTGGTGCTAAATCCATATTGATTTGAGGGTGTAACATACATAGAGGAGGGCCTGTCTAGGCTGATGATGTTATGAACACAATCATAGCCTAGCCCCATCTTATCTTTTCAACTACCCAAGAGTTCTAGATGGACTTAGACAATTCCTTGAAGCATGATCATGTGACAAGTCACATGATCCAGGCTAGATCCCATGCCCCAAGGCAATGCCTTATACCCCTGTCTCATCAAGATCTGCAATCTCTAGTCATAGAAGTGCTGCACACTTCTCTTCTATTCTGCATGTGCTTGTAGCATGTTGGATCACTGAAGCACTGGTATGCTTCCTTTTCATTCTAACATCTTGAGGGTGTCACATTACTTTCATAATTGCTTGGCTATGCCACAGCCTAACCCTTGATAAGCATGTAGCTTTTCCTTTGACAGACTACATCTATATGTAGATTAGACATATGTACATATGGACACATATATAGTTATGTAGTATATAAGACCTAGAGGACTCAGGAATGGTTCTCCATTCTTAATCTCTTTGCAGTTCTTCCCCTACTGTGAAGTAGTACTTGGCTAGTCCAATACAGAAGTTCTCTCCTAGTGCCTAGGGAATTCCCTTAGTCATCTCTTGGTAACAGTTACTACCACCATTACCTATTGGGGTTTGGTTTGGTTCTCACTGCCACTTTGGTCGTTTCAAATGAAGCAAAGTTGGGGGTTTTAGCATCCTAAACAGCTGCCTTAGGATGCTTAGCTTTACTTCTTGCATTCTTCTCCTTCTTTTTTATTGGGTTCCACCAAACTTCTCCTAGTCCTTGAAGATGGAACCCTTCCCTTTATCATGGCACTTAACAGCACTGATCTTGTTGGCATGGTTGCCCTTGCTGTGGGCCTGCTGGAGTCCCTTGGATTATCAAGCATGCTTTGTATAGCACATATACATATTATGGACACTGAGGTTTATGGGTTTCTTGTCTCCTCCAATCTTGGATGTGAGGCTCTGAATAGTCATTTCATATTGAGAGGGCACATTTACTAGTAGTAGCATACCTGAGATTTTAGGATGAAGGGTGTAACCTAATCCTAAACTCCAAAAAAAGATTTTCAAAGTTGACAAAATGGGAAATAGGATCTAAAATACCCAGGAGGTTGTACAACAATTTTTTTAAAAGACAATGTAGGCAGTGAAGTTTGGTAAGATTGGCTGGCTTTAGAGATGGCCACTCAATAATCCAGTAGACTTATGCAATGCACATGGCAATCTTGGCTTTCACTCACTAGCCTTGAAAGTCAAAGCTGTTGAAGATGGGAATCGAAGAGAAGAATGCTTTGGAAGAAGACATGTTGATGTTCTAGGAACAGGGCAAAACTATGTCAATATCTGTACATCAATCTGACATAGATTCTCCCTAGTTTGAGTGGTGGCATGGTTTGTCTTTCAGCTCATGACTGTACCATTGTTTTAAAATGTCAATGAATTGATGGTTAACCCCTCCATAACCCTATTGCTAGATACTGGAATAGACTGGAGTTGAGCTTTTTTTGATATGATATATTTGCATAGTAAATAAGCAAGAAGACTGGGCAAACTGGATCAAAATAGTTCAGTTTCATCATGTCACATGTGTGACTTTCTCAATCATCTCTGACATCCTCCACTCCCATTCTCCTACCTTCTTTGACCCCCTTTTGTCCACTATGTACTTCTGCACCGTCAAACCTCCTTCTCTGCCCTCCAACTTCTATACATTCCAATTACATTATTCCTTTGTTCTCCTTTTATTCTAGTTTTGCTTGATGATATATTCCTATCCTGTGCTTGCACAGCTTCACTCTCTAGCTACCTACCTTTCCATCTTACTCATGTCTCCATTCTCCAGCTCCACTTATTTAGTATTTCATGTGACTCATGGACACAGCTCCAACTTACTAATGTGATATCTGCACTCTGTATATGTACATACATGTATATGCTCATAGATACTCTGTCATATACATACCTTAGCCTGTTATCGACTTACACAGAACACTAATCTGATTAGGACTACTCCAGTCCTCTTTGCTTTGTCTTTCTGCTCTTGTTCTCCTCCAAAATACCATAACAAACACCAAATAATTTAACAAGGGTGCAGTGCTTCACTTTGACTCACTGAAGCTGAGTCCAACCAGTCCAACAACTCCAATTAGAGTCAAAGTGAAGACCAGAGTTCAACTGGCCTTAATACATTATCACAATTTACTATTTACCACTATTTTCTACAGTATTCTGGATTTAAAGTAAATTTTTCTGCATTAGCTGGCATATTCAATAAAAAAGCAAACAAAATACCTAATATAGCCATACTTTGTTGATATATCTCAGACACAGCCACATCCACTATAGCAAGATACCAAATATAGCTGTAGTCTATGGGTTTACCAAAATATACAGTCACATTCTTGCAAGCAACAGCAAATCTCATTTATGGCCATATTCACTTTACAGCCACGCCCACTGGCAGCAGAGGCAGACCCCAGACACAGCCACACCCACTGCCAACAGAGGCAGACCCCATACACAGCCACACCCACTGCCAATAGAGGCAGACCCCATACACACCCACACCCACTGCCAACAGAGGCAGACCCCATTCACAGCCACACCCACTGGCAGCAAAGGCAGACCCCAGACATAGCCATACCCAATGCCAACAGAGGCAGACCACATTCAGGGCCACACCCACTGCCTATGGAGGCAGACCCCATTTATGGCCACATTTACTGCCAACAGAGGCAGGCGCTATTTACAGCCACACCCACTGGCAGCAGAGGCAGACCCCAGACACAGCCACACCCACTGCCAACAGAGGCAGACCCCATACACAGCCACACCCACTGCCAATAGAGGCAGACCCCATTCATGGCCACACTCACTGGCAACAGAGGCAGACCCCATTCATGGCCACACTCACTGGTAGCAGAGGTAGACCCCATTCATGGCCGCAC
>JBBPLP010000248.1:0-32898 GCA_038089875.1 Fistulinella prunicolor
ACTAGTTACAGCTGGTTTATATTTATTAATTAGATCTTCTGCTATTTTAGAATTTAGTCCTACAGCCTTATTAGTTATTACTTTAATTGGTGCAAGTACAGCTTTCTTTGCAGCTACTTGTGGATTAGTACAAAATGATTTAAAAAGAATAATCGCTTTCAGTACAATATCACAATTAGGATATATGGTAATGGCAGTGGGTTTAAGTCAATATAATGTAGCCTTAATGCATGTAGTTAACCATGCTTTTTTTAAAGCATTATTATTCTTAGGTGCTGGTGCCGTAATTCATAGTTTTGCCGATGAACAAGATATTAGAAAAATGGGAGGTTTAATTAAATTCTTACCATTTACTTATACAGCTATGTTAGTAGGATCTTTATCGTTATTAGCTACTCCTTGGTTAACAGGATTCTATAGTAAAGATTTAATAATAGAATTAGCTTATGGACAATACAGTTTTTCAGGAATTTATGCTTATATTTTAGGAAGTTTAACAGCTGGATTAACAGCTTTTTACTCATTCAGATTAATAAGTTTAGTATTCTTAACTGTGCCAAATGGTATTAAAAATGTTTATTTAAATTCTCATGAATCTAATTTTGCTGTTGTTATTCCTTTATTTATTTTAGCTTTATTTAGTATATTATTTGGATTTGTTTTCTCTGATTTATTTGTTGGAGTAGGTTCAGATTTTTTTGCTAATTCTATTTTTATTAACCCTAATAATATCTCTATTATTGAAGCTGAATTTAGTTTACCTTTAGTTATTAAATTATTACCTACTTTATTATCAATATTAGGTGCTACAAGTGCTATATTCTTATATCACGTATACCCTGATTTTATTATTAATTTAACTGATTCTGCTTTAGGTAGAAAAATTTATACTTTCCTTAACGGTAAATATTTCTTTGATGTAATTTATAATTATTATTTCATTTCAGCTGGATTATTCACTGGTAATACTATATCTAAAGTATTAGATAGAGGTGTAATTGAATTAGTAGGTCCTTATGGGTTAGCTTCTGTATTGGAAAGTACTGCCAATAATATTGCTAAATTAGATACTGGAGTTATTACTACTTATTCTTTATATATTACTATAGGAATATTATCATTAGTATTCATAGTATTCGCACCTTTATTATTTGATACTATGATTATATCTGAATTTAGATTAATTGTTATCTATATATCAGCTTTATTCTTTTCTTTATTACCTGGTTTATCTAATAAACATTAATTCCTGTATAATTTATTTTAGTAACAGTGTAACTAATCTAACAACTAAATAACCTCTAAATTTGTATTTAAATACAAATTATAAAGAATATTATACAATATTTCTTAATTTAATTACTCTCCATATACAAAATATTAACAAATATTAATACTTTAAACTTAGGTTATAAGTATTAGAAAATACTACATTTAGGAATTAACACACAACAAATAACAAACAACAAACAGGAATATGTTAACTTTATTATTGATTATACCCATTATAGGTTCTCTCTTTATTTTATCTATACAAGATAATACTTTAAATAGTAATTCTAAAATGAGAACTATAGCTATTACCACTTCTTTAATTAATTTATTAATTTCTATTTTCTTATGGTTAAATTTTGATTCAAATACAACTCAGTTTCAATTTGTCTCTGAATTTGATTACTTAACTTTTGGACATTTAAATTTCGGTGTTGATGGAATATCTTTATATTTTGTATTATTAACAACTTTCATTACTCCTATTGCTATAATTTCTAATGCTTATAATATTAATTCTAACTTGAAATTCTTTTTAATTGCTTTCTTAATTTTAGAAACTTTACAATTAGCTTTATTTTTAGTGTTAGATTTATTATTATTTTATATCTTTTTTGAAAGTGTTTTACCTATCTTATTTATAGTAATAATTGTATATGGATCTGGAGAATTTAGATTTAGATCAGCTAATTTATTTTTCTTATATACACTATTTGGGTCTTTATTTATGTTATTAGCTATTTTACAAATTTTTAATTTAGCAGGTACTACAGATTTCCAATTATTATCTTTAGTAGATATTAATGCTGATGCACAAAAAATTTTATGGTTAGCTTTCTTCTTAGCTTTTGCTATTAAAACTCCTTTATGGCCTTTCACTGGTTGGTTATATAGAGCTCATGCGGATAGTCCTTTAGCTGGATCAATTTTATTGGCTGCTACTATATTAAAATTTGCTACATATGGTTATATTAGAATTTTAATTAATTTCTTACCTGATGCTACAAATTATTTTGGTCCTTTAGTTCAAACTATTGCTATTATTACTTTAATTTATGCATCTTTAACTACAATTATTCAACAAGATACTAAAACTCTTATTGCTTATTCAAGTATCGCTCATATGAGTGTTGTTATTTTAGGTTTATTCTCTAATAACATTCAAGGTATAGAAGGAGCTATTTTATTAGCTTTAGCTCATGGATTTGTTTCTCCTGCCTTATTCATTTGTGTAGGTGGAATTATTTATGAAAGAACAGGTACTAGAATTATTAAATATATAAGAGGTTTAGTTACCTATATGCCTATTTTTACTATATTATTCTTTATCTTTACATTATGTAATACTGGGATACCTTTAAGTTTAAATTTCTTAGGTGAACAATTAGCTTTAATTGGAATATGGGAAGTTAATCCAATAATCTCAGCATTAGGTGCGACAGGAATAGTATTCTCTGCATGCTATTCTATATTTTTATACAATAGAATCTCATATGGTTCTTATTCACCTAATATGAAAAATGTAATTGTTTTAGATATTACTAGAAGAGAATTTATTATTTTAATTTCTTTATTAATACCTACAATATTATTAGGTATCTTCCCTAATGTAATATTAGATTCAATACATTTATCAATATCGACTATATTATATAATTTATAAAAATATATTATTACAAATAAAAGATTATACATTTCCCTACTTATGATTAACTTGTCTAAGTTTAATACTGGACTTTAGTACTTTTATCCCCTCCTTAATAATTAATCAAAATATACTTAATATTTCTTAAATTAAATAGTTGAGCGAATAATCTATTAAATATAAACTCTGAATACTTAATAAAGTCAAACTGTTTAATAGGTTATTTATATTTTGCTTTAATTCATAAAAGTATGAGCTGACGATAAATTTAAATTCTATTAAGGATACAAATTTATATTAATATTTTAAATTTATTAAATACTAATTTTATTAGTCCGTAATTAGTCTTTTCAGCTGTTATTTAATAATTTTATATTGTAATGTATCCCATATATTAACATTATACTCTCAGTATTAAATGAATTATTAAATGAGTAAATAAAGTATATATTATTTAGTACAATTATACATATAATTGTTCACTTTATTTATATTTTTTCGAATATGTTTTAATTAGGTTAATAAAATAACTCAAAAATTTAGCAAAATAAAAATTGGAAAATAATCAAAGAAAAATAGGGAAAATAATTCCTTTATTCTATTCAAGTTTAAAACAAAAATTATATTTATCTATGTCTATGAATCCAAAATATAAAGGAACTGAACACAACCCTTCTTATGTAGTAGGGAATTTTTCTGGTTTCTTTAAAAATAGTTCTAAAACAAAAATGAAATTTTTTAGAAGAAAATTGAAAAGTTTACAATTTTATAGTAACCAAATAAAATTTACCAAAAAAATAAATAATTCTTTAGAGATAGTAAATGTAACCACAGAACAATCAAATATCCAATCTAAAGAAAATACAAAAACCAAATTAATTAATGTAAGTCAAATTAACGATAATATGGTAAATAAATATATTGATAATAATATAATTAATAATATCAAATTTCCTTTAAATTTATTAGTTAATAGTAACTCTAATAGTAATATTAAAAATATTAATTATATCAGATTAATTAGTAAATATTATCCAGATTTAGCTGTAAGTAAAAATAATATATATAAATTTAATATGAATAACACTAGATTAATAAGAAATATTTATACTTTATTACATTCAGCCTTTATATCGATGAGATGTTTAATTAGTCAACCTAGAATCTCCTATGTAAATGATAAAATATTTATTCAATTATTTTTTTATCCAGATGTCAAATTATCTAAACATATGAAAACAAAATGGAGTCATAATATAATTAATAAATTATTAAATAAGTTAGATCCTAAAACAAAAAAAGAAATTACAAATTTATTTAAATCAACTTATTTTAATTCTAAACAAAAAATTATCAAATTATTTAATAAATTAAATTTTAATGATCAAAAAGAAGTAATAAAAAATTTTACTTTGCCCTCAAAACAAACAAACAAAATAATTGATATAATAATAAAAAGAAATGAATCATTAAAAATGTCAGATATTAATGCTCAAAAAAGAATTAAAAGATTATTTAATAATGCATTTATTAATTATAATAAACCTATTCACTATTCTGAAGATAATTGTAATATTAATAAATTACAGAATAATTCTATGTTTTTAAATATTTATAATCAAAAATTAAAAATTTTAGCTCAATTATTAAGTAAAATCTTTAATAAACCTGTTCAATTAGAATTAATTAGATTACATTATCCTTTCTATGATCCTAATATTATTGTTAATTTATTATCTTATTTATCTGAAAATTTAAAAATTAGAAGATTATTAGGTAAAATTTACAAATCAGCTTTAATAACTAAACCTACTGCTAATATTCAAAGAAAAAGATTCTCTGTTATACCTGGATCTTTAACTGGGTTAACTATAAAATTTGCTGGAAGATTCCCAACACAAAAGATAGTACCTAGAAAAACAGTAAAAACTGAAAAAATAGGAAGTTTAGCTAGAAAAAAAGCAGTATTGGTTGAGACTGCCAGATTTTCAAATAAAAATAGAAGAGGAGCCTTTACTATATCTGTATCTACAGGATTACATTTAAACAATTTTTTAAAATAAAGAAATAAACAGTTTAATGTGACTCCCATAATGTTAATTATAGGAAGCATGTGAACTTTTATTGAATATTTAAGCTATTATAGTTAGACCATATTAAATTTAACGTCTAAAAATAGTGATTAACCCCTTTTATTGATTAATATTCGCAATTAATTGCGATTAAATACTTATAAATATACACTTATATTTATAAGTACGTGAATAAATGTGCTATAAATATACAAAATTTTATTAGTTTATACTACATATGTTTACGTTTTTTAATTGATTCTTGTTCATAATGAACTCTGCCTTTATTTTAGAACTAAATAAAATTTAGGTCACAAATTCAAGGTAAAACCTACTTAGGTATTAGTACAAATAATTAATATTTAATGAATTCAGCCTTTAGTTGTAATACTTTAATATTACGAACGGTAAAACGTAGGCAAAAAAAAATTAAATTTAGATATGAAAAATTTTTTAATAAACATTTTAGCTTTTGGTGCTATTTTTTCTGGTTTATTAGTTATAACTTCAACTAATCCTGTTTTAGCAGTTATATTTTTAATTTCAGTTTTCTTTAATATTGCTGGTTACTTAATTTTATTAGGTGTGGAATTTATAGGTATATCTTATATATTATTATATGTAGGAGCTATAACTGTATTATTCTTATTTGTAATAATGATGATTAATATCAAATTAACAGATATTTTAGAAACAGGATCACAATATACACAAAATTTCCCATTAGCATTAGCTATAGGTTCTTTATTTATTTATATTATATTTACTGTATTACCTTTCCAAATTAATAATGTTTCTATTATCTCTATGTTCTTTGATTTAACTAATATGGTTAATAGTTTATTCTTAACAGTTAATAATGCATCTTTAATTAATGTGTTAACTACATTTAACCCTTCTGTTGCTGATATAACTATTACTAACTTCACACAAATTGAAGCTATAGGACATAATTTATATACATACGGTGCAGCTTTATTATTAATCTGTAGTGTTTTATTATTATTAGCTATGGTATCTACTATCTTTATCTCTAGAAAATCTAAATTCTAATCTTAAAATTTAATTAAGAATATCATTATAACTTTAATTTAGTTAAAATCAGGAAACAGAATAATTATTAAACAAAGATAACTAGGATTAAAAATATAACCCCCCTCTCCAATTTTAATTAATAAAATATTAAGTACTAAAAGAATTACCATATTTATAATAATTTATATATAAAAGTATAAGATATATAAATCACGAATTTATATATGTAAGGGTATTTAAGGTTTTAATGATTTTTATTAGTTTATTAATATTAATTGTGGCTATCGCCATTCCTTCTATTAGATCAAATTTGTCTCCTAATTTATTTATAAGGTTAACTGCTATTATATTTACCTATGCCGCAGGTTTATCTTTAAATTCCTTATATATTCAATCAATTGAATCAGGTTTAGGTATATATAGTGGTTTATTCCATGTAACTATAACATCACAAATAATAGATATTTTTATATATATTACCGGTGCTTTAATATTAACAGCTTGGCCAATATTTAATAAACATCTATTAAAAAATAGTTACAAAAATAATTCTAATTTTAATTTAGAATTGGATAAATTAACTTCTGTAAATAATCCAGCTACTGAATATTCCTTAATAGTTATATTTAGTAGTTTAGGATCTTCATTATTATTATCATCTTCAGATTTTATCTCAATGTATTTAAGTTTAGAACTTCAATCTTTTGGAGTATATATCTTAGCTACTTTATATAGAGATTCTGAATCAGCTACTGCAGCTGGATTAAAATACTTCTTATTAGGTGGATTATCATCTTGTGTGATACTATTAGGAGTAGCTTTAATTTACTCATATTCAGGTATTACTAATTTTGAATCTTTATATAGTTTAAGTTCTGTTTTACATGTTTTTACATTTCATGAACCTGTTTCATTAGGTATAACATTAGGGATTATGTTTATTTTCTTAGGTTTATTATTTAAAATAGCAGCAGCACCATTACATAATTGGGCTCCTGATGTTTATGATAATAGTCCGACTATAGTAACTATCTGGTTAACTATTATGCCCAAAATTGCAATAATCTTCTTACTATTAGAAATAATAAACGGATTAAATTTATCAACTTCTTTACTAACATTAGATAATTCTAATTTATTACCAGTATTTTTCTTAAATTTTGCTAACTTTAAAATAGTAGAAATTAAACATTTATTATTATTAAGTGCTTTATTATCTTTAATTATAGGAACAGTTGTTGGATTATCACAAATTAGAATAAAAAGATTATTGGCTTATAGTACTATTTCTCATGTTGGATTTATTTTAATTGCTTTAGCTATAAATTCATCAAGTTCGATAGAAGCTTTATATTTCTATATAATTCAATATAGCTTAACAAATTTAAATGTATTCTTAATCTTATTAGCATTCGGATATGTTATTAATAAAAATAATTTAATTAATAACAACTTAATTAATTCGGATATTAATTTCATATCTCAATTAAAAGGACAATTTTTCCATAACCCTATTTTAAGTTTAAGTTTAACTATTTGTTTATTCTCAATGGCTGGGGTACCACCTTTAATTGGGTTCTTCTCTAAATATTACGTGTTATATTCTGCTATTGACAGTCAATATTACTTAATGGCTATTGTTGCTATATTAACTAGTGTAATCAGTGCATCCTATTACATAAAAATAATAAGAGTTTTACATTCAGAAGAAACAAATATTAAATCAAATACTACAGAAAGTAATGAATTAGTATTAAATAATTTTCATAGTTTCTTAATATCTAGTTTAACATTAGGGATATTATTATTCTTAATTAAACCTACAATAATTTTAAATAGTGTACAGTTACTATCAATAGTATTATTTGATAAAATATAGTATATCATGAATAATATAATGACATTATTTATAGTTGTGCCAGTTTTAGCTGGGGTTTTATTAGCTTTAAATCTTCTATTAGCTCCTAAAAATGCTTATGAGGCTAAAGCTTCTGCTTATGAATGTGGTTTCTTAGCTATTGAAGGACAAACTAGATCTACTTTCCAAATTCATTTCTATATTGTGGCTATGTTATTCTTAGTTTTTGATTTAGAAATCTTATTATTATTCCCTTTAGCTGTTACTTTGTATCAAGTAAGTACTTATGGTTTTGCAATAGGTTTAATATTCTTCTTTGTATTAACAATAGGATTCGTATTAGAAATAGGATCTGGAGCTATCTCTTTAACTAATACTCATGAATAATTTGTATTATTAAATTTAATTCTCTATTTTGTTATTCCCCTCCTTTCTATATTCATATAATTTTAATGAATAAGTTCCCTAATATTTAAAATTATTATTCTAAAATTCTAATATTAAAAACCTAAATTAAAAGAAGTTTATATAATAATTTATTTTTTAGGAGAGGTGATCCGATTGGTAATGGTGGTTCTCTGTAAAAGAATTGGTCTTAGGCCACATTAGGTTCGATTCCTAAACTCTTCAATTATTAACATATATATTATATAGAGAGAGATATTATATAGATAAAGCTAAAATATTAACCACATACATAATAATTATATTAATCTTTAAGACTGTAGCATAATTGGTTAATGCAGTTCGCTCATAATGGATATTATAAGGGTTCAATTCCCTTCGGTCTTATTATAAATTAATCTAAGCAAAAGGGTACTTGGTCGAGTCTGGTTTATGGCGCTCGTCTTGAAAACGAGTACTCCAAAAGAGTCGTCGGTTCAAATCCGACAGTGCCCGTATTATAAGAAATTATAAAATATTTGTAATGAATATAATTAAATAATATTTAAATTATTTATTCATATTCAATTTTAAAAGAGATATAAAATATTGTGAAAACATATATAATAAGACAATTAATATTTAATTGTTCAAAATTTAGTAAGAATTTAATTTTGGTTCCGATTGAACGTTATTCAGTAGTTTTAAGACATGCAAATCGTTATTTCTGATAGTAAATTTTGGTTTATTCTAAGAAATAAGGTGTAGAGGTGAGTATAGTAAATAAGATGCCCTATAAGTCTTCATAAATAGGAGATAATTTATCAGATAAGAAAATAAATTTTCTTAAAATTTATGAGTATTTTCGTATTATATTAATATAAGATTAAATTAACTTTAATGTCTAATATTAGTATAGTTATTCCTAATATTATTATTTTTATAATTATTATTATTTGACTTATTAAGCATATTAATAATTTTAAGTTTTATGTTAGAAATAAATGATTAAGGTAAAATTAGCTATTTTATTAAAAAAGGAAATTTTCTGCTTTAGGATTCTATTTACTTTGATTATGATAGTTGGTAGTGGTAACGGCCTACCAAGTCTACGATCAAAAGCCAAGTTTGATAGAACATATGGCCACATTGGGAGTGAAAATACCCCAAGTAATATAAAATTACCTGCAGTCAAGAATATTAGTCAATGCTCGCAAGAGTGAACTAGCTAACTGAAATCTTAAATTTTATTTTAAGATAAGGTAAGAGAAAATAATGATACTATCTTACTATTAGTGTCGTCTAAATTTGGTGCCAGAAGACTCGGTAAGACCTTAGACGCAAACGTTAATCGTCATAATCAGGCGTAAAGGGTGTGTAGGCGGCTTTAAAAAATATAATTAATATATTATATATTATAACAATAATAAATACTTATAGCTTAAAAAATTATATTCAAATTAAAGCTAGAATCTAAAAGAGGGTAAGCTAAACAACATAATTAATTGGGACTGACAACTTATAATAATGTGGAGTACTAAAGGTTAAAGCTATTTATCTACTTAAGATTGACGCTCAGAAACGAAGGGGAGAATAAGAAACTTAGATTAGAGACCTAATTATCTCTCTCAGTCAACGATGAATGGTAGTTATTAAACATAAAAATATAAATAAATTATACTTTATTATATAGAAATTAGTGACGAGGTTAACACGATGACCATTCCGCCTTGTTAGTAAGACTGCAAAGTTGAAAACAAAAAAATTAGTCGGTCTTGAAGCAAACGAAGTGAAGCATGTTATTTAATACGATAATCCGCGTAAAATCTTACCAGTTCTTGTATATTCTTATTAATATTTATTTAAATTGATTAGGTATTGAAAAGCAATTTTCCATTTCTTTTTTAATTAAGTAAATTATTGTAAGATTACAGGTGTTGCATGGCTGTCGTCAGTCCGTGTCGTGAGAAGTTTGGTTAAATCCGTAAACGGACGAAATCCCTAGTATTAATTTATACATAATACATAATAGTGTTGATAAGATGCTAGTTGGGGCTAAGACAAGTCATTATGGCCCTCATGAACTGGGCTATAGACGTGCCACAAAAACTTTTACAAAGTGATGCAATTCTGTCCTTAAAATAAATTTTATAATTTATTTCTGGAGTAAGGAGGAGCTAATCATTAAAGAAAGTTAACTATTAAATTAGTTGAATTGTCATCTGAAACTCGGTGACATGAAAAAGGAATTTCGAGTAATCGTTGATCATTACGCAACGGTGAATTAAGCATTCAGGATGAACTAACCGTCTGTCGCTGGGAAGGAGCTTGATTTTAAGGAAGATGTGTATTGTTCTTATTTTCTTATTTACAATTCTATTAGATAGAAGTATAAATTAACCTTTATGTTTTTATTTAAATAATAATTATAAGTATTTTATTACTTAATTAATTAGTACAATTTCAATTTTATAAATAAAAGTATTAGTTTAAGTTTAGATTTTCCTTAATTGGATAAATGGTGTATGCTTATTTACTATTTGAATATATTATTACTCAATAGTAACATATATAATAATATATAATCTGGTCTAATCTAAAATAAACGTGATTGTTAAGAAAAATATTGAACCCAACGAATTAAATTGAGTAACATCTCAAAAGTCATAGCAAGGTAGCCGTACTGGAAGGTGCTGCTGAAAAATAAAACGAAGAGTATATAACCCCCCTCCAATTTTAATTGACTTATTTTATTCTGGAATTAACTGGATAACTAGGATTTATTCCATTAACTCATAAATATTTAAATATTTTAGGGGGTTAGCTGAGTGGTATAGCAGTAAATTTACACTTTACAGACAGAGTTTCGATTACTCTACTCCCTATATTAAAAAACATGAATATTAATAAAACTATTTACAAGTGTAATTAGCTTTATTAGTATAAAATATAAATTTACTAGTATATATCTATAGTTACTTATATCTACAAGTATGCCGTAATTTTGGTAACCAGGTAAATTTTAGGCTAAACCAACTAAGAAATTAAAAGAGTAATATTGTTTAAATTATAATATACGTTAGACACTATCTTTAAATTATATATTTTATAATACTTATGTTAGCTGCAGCAAAATTCATCGGTGCAGGGTTAGCTTGCTCAGGTTTAATTGGTGCCGGATTAGGTATCGGACAAATCTTTGCTTCATTAATCTCTTCTACTGCTAGAAATCCTCAATTAAGAGGACAATTATTTGGTTACGCAATTTTAGGATTCGCCTTAGCCGAAGCTACAGGATTATTCTCATTAATGATTGCTTTCTTATTATTATACTCATAATTAAATTTTTAATTATCATTTAAAATATTATAAATCCCCTCCATAATTAAAAGAGTAATATAATTATATAACGAGTATAGTTAAGTTGGTATAACCTCTACCTTCCAAGTAGATGTGATCAGTTCGAGTCTGATTACTCGTATAATTTTGTTAAACATCTTTAGCTTAAGGTATAGCATTTCTTTTCATATACGAGAAACTATTGGTTCAATTCCAATAAGATGTCATATTATAACAGAAGCCTATTTTAAAATTATAAAGAGATCAAGGTCCTTTTTACACAGCTTATATCTATAATATAGATTTAGTAATTCTTACTAGATTCGAACTGATACTTTCTGATTAGGAGTTCAGATATTTTACCTTTAAATTAAAGAATTTTAAAAATGGAGTGGAGTTTAAATTATTCGTTATAATTCTCTAATACAAAAGCTTCAGTAGAAACTAATTTATTGTTTCTATAAACTAATTTTCTCTTATTTGCTGTGGGTACTAGAGTATATATTTGAGATTTAATAGAAATTGATCCTTTATTGCTAAATCTAAACCATTTACTTTGATTTAATTCTAATGATTTATTTTCTTCTAATAAAGATTTTAATTTTTCAAAAGGTATATGATTTTTAAAACCTTTAACTTTAGTTATTATTTTTCCATTATTAGAAATTCCACCATAAACTTTAGGTGCTAAGGCTACAAATTCTTTATATTCTTTTTCTAATACCATTTGTCCTAATTGTTTACCTACTAAAGAGTCAGGTAATGATTTTCCCATTACAGCTGAATCTGTATCAGTATAATACATTAGGTTATCAGGTAAATTTTTGAATTGTGTCATAATGACCCTAGAATATGCAATTATAGCGGAAGCAATACCAATAGAGATATCAAATTCAGTTGAATCATCCATTAATTTATTAAGGTTTTTATCATGATAACTAACTAAAAATAAATCTTCGTTTAGGTCTACTGTAGTTATTTTATCTTTATTTTCAATAATTTTATCTAATCTTTCAGTATTTACAATTACATGGTTAGCTAAGTCATCCGTCATACCAAATTTACCATATAAAGAATTCATTAATAATTTAGCAATTAAATATAAAGGGCTAGATTTCTCAGAAGATTGTTTCATTTCATGCAATACAGACACATAATCTTTAAAGATATTCTCTTTTTCGAATAAGTATCCTTCTAAGATTTCAAATTTATATCCATATTTAATTGCATTAAATAATTCTTCACTAAAGAACCAACCATTAAACGTACCTGAAGGACTTATTGTTCTATCATTATATCTAATTTGTAATATAGGATTATCTAATTGTTCGGGAGATGTTACTTTAACTTTAAAGAATCCAAAAGGGTTATCCATAATTTCTAATATATTCCCTATAAAATATTTAATGTTACCCACAGGCATACCAAATCTATACATACTAGTTGGATATAAGGAATTAATATCATAATAATATATATTTTCCCCATACGGGATATACATTTCAATTGCACCACCAGTATAAGATTCTCTTAGATCACTTAACATTTTACCACCTATTTTAGGAATTTTATAATCATTTATAAAGGAACTTCTATAAATACCAAATGCTAATGAAGGTAATGTAGGATAATTAAATACATTTAAAGAGAATTTATCATATATTAAACTATTAAATTTAATTAAAATTTCATATAAAGCTATACAATCAATCATATTATAATTTAATAATTCCTTTTTGAAGTTCCAAATATTATTTCTTTCATTAACGTAATGATTATATTCATCATTAGTAATATCTTTAAAATATTTAGTATCTGGTACATTTCCAACATAATTTAATTTAAAATTATCATTATTTAATGACCAATAGATTGGAAGTATAACTTTTTTATTATCAATATTAAATGATTTAGATAATTTATCTAATGAAGCAGGTAATAATAACATAGAATCATGGAAAGTAATTTTACATTTATTACCGTATTTTAAAGTTAAAGCAATCATTCTACCATCTTTGATAATTGGAACTAATTTAGAGTCCTTCATTGTAGCTAATATTCTTAATAAGAATATACCATCAAAGCTTGATAAATTATGAATATAAACTTTATAATTGTTATATTTCTCAATCATTAAAGATTTAATAGCATCTCTTAATAAATCATCACTAGAATTAAAATCAGATAAATAAAATGAATATTTAGTTATACCATCATATATACAACAGGAGATAACTTTCATTACTTCTTCATTATTTACTATTGTAGACATAGTTTCTAAATCTAATGTAATTATATTATTATTAATTGTTTTATCTAATTCTGTTTTATCAATAAATTTAATATTATTTTTTATCAGTTACTTTAGCTATAAGGTTATCATTTTAAAAAATGATAATGAGTATCTTTAATTGTTCTAATGAAATAATTCTCAGATTCAAATGTATCTTTGAAAACAATGATTAAATCATTATTCTTATTAAAAATTTCTACATTTCTTGGGGATAATGTTTGAATAACCTCAAATCTATAATTACCTTTATTAATTGAATATTTAGTTATATTTTCAATATTATATTTATTATTAATTATACCCCAACTTTCAGTATCAAACAGTGAAGGAATACTAGTTTTATTAACTAATTGAGTAGGGATTACTTTAATTTTATATCTAATATCTACTATTAAAGATTTATGTTCAGTTTTAGACATATCTAAATATCTATATTTTATATATATAGCGATAGTTTCTTTAAAAGCTTCATTATATTGATCAAAATCATTTTGATGGAAGAATGCTAGATTAATTTTAATTTTTCTAAATCATTTTTTATTAATTTTATTTAAATAACCTAAAGTTCTAAAGGTAATATCAGATAATTTATACATAAATTGGAAGGTTACATATTGAGTATTTCCTAAAGGGTTAATGATATCATTGAAGAATTTATCAATACAATTAGATATAATATTAAAATCTACTATACCATTATCTAATTTATATTGTAATATATTAACTTTTTTAAAATTTGTTATCATTTTAGATTTAAGTGACTATGGAATTTAACCAATACTCTTTTGTTTCGAAGACAAATGCTTTACCTGTTAGCTAAAGATGTAAGTATTAATTAAATATTCGAATGTAATAAATCTTATATATATAAAGTGTTTTCTTTAGATTATGACATCTTATTGAATTTGAACAAATAGTTTTTGAATTGCAAGTAAAGAGACTCGAACTCTTAATCGCTATAAGCATAAATGCCTAAAATTTACCCGGTTACCAAAATTACGGCATACTTGCTGATAAGGATATAAGCTAATTACACTTGTAAATAGTTTTATTAATATTCATGTTTTTTAATATAGGGAGTAGAGTAATCGAAACTCTGTCTGTAAAGTGTAAATTTACTGCTATACCCGAATTTATCTCCTTTTTATATATCTTCTTACAGGCTATGTAAATTTTCAATTCATTTTTATACTACTATACTACTTATTATTTACGAGTCCTACCAGATTCGAACTGGTACCTTGCTAAGCGACAATTAGAAACTCTACCTATTTAAGCTAAGGACCCTTTTGAGTAATTTATTTATCAAGAACAAGGCGACTCGAACACCTAACAATGATTTTGGAGATCATTATATTACCAATTATACTATGCTCTTTAATTAATTAAAATATACTTTATATATAAAATATATTTATACTAATAATTATAAAGGAAGTAAAGAGATTCGAACTCTTAACCGTTTCATTAAAAGTGAAACACTCTACCTTTTGAGTTATACTTCCAACTTGTATACTATCACTTTAAGGAATATATACATAATAGAACATTAAATATCAGAGTATAACTCTATCTTGAGTTACCCCGATTCGAACGAGGAAATTCTTCGCCAAAGGAAGACGTTTTGCCAATTATACTATAACTCAAAAAAACCATATATATATTTATAATTTATTTTATTTCTTTAGATACTCTTTTATTTTATTAATATGCCTAAAGGTGGACTTGAACCGCCAACGACTTATTACAAGTAAGTAATTTTACCAATTAAACTATTCAGGCTTAAATAAATAATTAAGTTAATTAAAATTGCCTCGGAATGGAGTTGAACCACTGTCTTTCGATCTTCAGTCGAACGCTTTAACCCTTAAGCAACCGAAGCTTAAAAATAAATTTTATTTATTTTTTTTATTAAGATGGTTTGGAGAAAGATAGACTCGAACTATCATACCAGTAGTGCAAGTACAGTTGATTACCAATTATCAGATTTCCCCTTAATTATCTAAATTAGAACTTATATACAAATGAAAATATATAAATCTCTTTTAAAGAAAACTAATTCATAAACTAAAATGTTTAATAATTAATATTTATTATTAGTTTAAGTAACTTTCATTAAATAAGTTATATATGGAAACCCCTCAAATTATATAAAACAGTAGATGTTATATTATTATACAATTATCTAACTTAGATAAATTACAAATTTTCTATTTTTTGGTATTAGCTTATATAAGACTTAAATTTTTATTTTGTTTGTTTAATGGCAATAGGAGGGGAGCAAATTTCTATTATTCTAATTTGATTTAGTTAAAAATAAATAAATTTTATTTATTACATCGAATCTACCCAAGCTAAGTAATCTTGAACTGAAACTGCTTCTACGGCTATAGGCATAAATCCATGCCATGTTCCACAAATTTCTGAACATTGACCATAGAAAGTACCTGTTCTTTCAGCTAAGATAGAACATTGATTTAATCTACCTGGTGTAGCATCAATTTTTAATCCTAATGATGGTACAGCAAAACTATGGATTACATCTGCACCTGTCACAATTAATCTTATGTGACAATCTACAGGGATAACCATTTTATTATCTACATCTAATAATCTAAATTGACCTAATTCTAAATCTGATTCAGGAATCATATATGAATCAAATTCAACAGATTGTCCACTTTCTGTAACATAATCACTATATTCATATGACCAATACCATTGGTGACCTACTACTTTAATTGTAATAGTTGGTGAAGTTACTTCATCTAATAAATATAATAATCTAAAACTAGGAAAAGCAATAACTGTTAAAATTAAAGCTGGTGTTATAGTCCAGATTAATTCTATTAAAGTACCATGGTTAAGATATTTATGAACGATAGGTGAATTATTATAGCTATAGAAGTAAACAATTGAACCTAAAGCCCAGAAAACTCCAACACAAGTAACAATTAAATAAAAGAAAATAGAATTATGTAAATCTATGATACCTGAAAAGGCTGGTGAAGCAGAATCTTGGAATCCAATTTGCCAAGGTTGAGGTGCATCATTATATAAAGTATTAAAAATTGATATATTTTTTAACATTGTTTGTATTTTAAAAATTTAAAATCTATCAGTCTTAGTTTAATTTTACTCTGTTATTATTTACATTTTACAATATAAGCCACTGAGTTTAATACCTTAAATTAATTAAATATTATACTTATAAAAAAAAGATAAATTTAATTTAAAATTAGATATACTAAGATTTATCTTAATCAATTCTCTTATTAAAATTTTTAATTTTATTATGTGTATTTTTAATAAAATTATATTTCAATAAAATCGAATAATAAAGGTTTTGTTCCTTTTAATATAATTAATTATATTAATATATAATAGTTTTATATTTAAATTCAAAAAAAGTAATAAAGTAAATATTTACTTATTACAACTATTATTGTTTTTTTTGTGACAACCTAAAACATCAAGTCTATTTTAAAAATTAGTAATGCTAAACTTACGATTTTACAATCAATTCATTTGCATCCTATCTAAGAAATGATCTATTTCTTTATTTATGGATTTGTAATCTCTTTGTGTATTATTACAATATTTGTAACTCATATTGTTAAATATACGTAATATACATATGTATATTAAAATACTTATCTCTCAATATAGATTAACTAAAGTATAAATTGTAGTATATATATTTTATACCGATTACAAGAAATGATTAAAATTAGGAAGTAATAATAACCATTCGTGATAGATAACAAAGAGAAATCCATTGATAGTATCTAGGGGATAGATTCGAACTTGATATACTTTCAGTAATTATCTAATATGTTTGTGGCTACCCAACTATGCAAAGTTTTAGAATTTGATTAAGTTAAAGATTAACTTATTATGCAAATTATTTAATATTACAATTGGTACACTAGAGAAACACAGCCTATTGGTCCTTTCGTACTAGAAGGTCTCCCCCTTTTTACTATTTATCCCTCAAAAGGATAGGGACCATACTGACTCACGTCGTATTAAACCCAACTCATGTAATTTTTTAATCGGCGAACAGCCGAACCCTTCCAAGGTTTTGCCCCTGGAGGATAAATTAAGTCGACATCGAGGTCCCAAACAGCCAGGACAATGTGTACTCTCGCTGGCTATTAGGCTGTTATCCCCAGCGTAACTTTTATCAATTGATCCCTGTCTATTCCATAATATAGCAAAGGGTCACTATGCCCTACTTACGTATCTGTTCGACTATTAAGTCTTTCAGTTAAGCATGCTTACCGTCATTGCACCCTACAGAACCTTTCATGGTTCATTAACTTCCATTTAATGTCTAGCATACCTTATTAATGAAATATAAAATTTGATTTTAAATTAATTATTATTAAATAATAATTAACAATATAAATTATTTGTCAGAATATTTTCTAATAAATAGGAAATATTATCTAAATTTTTAATCTATTTGGATGTACTTTGCTACTCTATTAAAGACGACCGCCCCAGTCAAACTGCCAACTAGTCAGCTATTTCCTCTTATTTTTTCTAAATAAGAAGATGAATACCAGTTCCACCTCAGACCTAAGGTTTTCCATAGATGTCTAATCGACTCCCTATTATCTGTATAACCGAGGTTATAGAACTTTTTATATGATAACTAGCTACAGTAAAGCTGCATGGGGTCTTCCCGTCCTCTTTGAGGTAACCCGCATCTGCACGGGTAATTCAATTTCACTGAGCAAGTTGTAGAGACAGTGAAGCCATCGTTAAATTATTGATACTGGACCACATTTAATGGCCAATTTATTTTGCTACCTTAGGATCCTCATGGTTAAGACCGCTATTAACCAATTTTTTGTAAAGAAACAGTTACCCATTATTATTACTTATTAAAATGGCATTGGGCAAATCTCACTACCTATACTATTATTTTCATAATTGCAGATAGTTGTGTTTTTAGTAAACAGTCGGGGCTTCCGATTTTGTGCCACCATATAAATAAATTAATAGGAGATATTAACTTACTAAGATTCATGGTTCCTCTTCTTGTCGAACTTATGAGGATAATTTGCCGAGTTCCTTAACAACTTTTAGCTCTACGCCTTAGTATTCTCTACCTACGAACCTGTGTCGGCTTAGGGTACGGTTGTGCTTAGAAACTATACTTAAATAAAACTAGCCCAAATCATTAAATTAATTATTAATCAGCTCTCACCAAATTAGATAAATTAATTTAACTTCTACTAATTTAGGATTTTTGCTTATACAAATATAAATTTAATACAATTAATAAAATCAAATGACTAGTTTGATCTTATTTAAATGTAATTTATATTATTTTTGGTATAAATTTTATAAAATTATAAGACTAAATTAGAATATAGAATCGAAGTTATTCAAAAACATCTTTTTCCTGGCCCAATTAATATAAAATCTACTATAATATTTAATTAAAAATATTACAATTATACTAAATATTAACTTAATATAATACTAGAACAATTCAATATTAAATCTAATAAATTGTCTTAAAATTTATTAAAGCTAATCTTCTATCCTTATAATTACTTATAAAGAAATTCTATGTGTCAAATTTTATTCTCCATGTGGACTTTCAAAGCTATACTCATCAGTCAAAACGTTGGTTTTGTACCTTAGAGACCGCATTAACATTAGTAGATTTAATCTTTAGCTAATAACCCTTTCGTATTCGGCGAGAAAGTTTAAACTTTCTTTTTACGTTACTCATGTCAGCATTCTCTCTTCAGATTCCTATTTGATAAACAATGCAACACTGTCAATTTTAGGTTTGTATTCCTTTACTAGAGGAATATTTATTTGAATTATCTGAATGTTCTACTACCTAGATTTTAAATATAGAGCACTAAACTACTATCTTCAAAATTAACACGATATCGGTTGATTATTTTAGACCCGTTAAATCTTCGGAGCAACAATCTAAGGGTTGATACGTTGATACACGTTCATTATAAGTAGCGACTACCAGGCTCACTTTTCAACTGCATTCAATTTGTCACTTCCTTTATTTCACTTAATAATCATTCGGGACCTTAATCAGTGTTCACGGCTGTTTCCGTCTTGACTATCCAACTTATCATGAATAGTCTGAATATCTACCATCTATTTATGTAATTCCGAGATTTATTTCCATTGGTAAGATTTTTAAGTCCCCGCAAATTAAACTCCTATTAAAATTAATTAATATTTGTATGGAATTACCGTGCTGTACCTCCATAAATATTGTGTAGATGTCATACTAAAATATGTTTCGTAGAAAACCAGCTATCACCAGGTCAGATTGGCATTTCACCGCTTTCCAAAAATCTTCGGAGAATAATGCAACATTCACCCGTTCGATCCGTTAATAATCTGTTCTTGGAAAGATCACCTGGCTTCGGGTCTAATAGAAGTAACTTAACCCATATTGTTACTTTACATAAATAAAATATTAATATAGTCGCTTTCGCTTAGGCTTTAAACCTTGCTACTCCCATTAACTTGCTGACCCATTATGCAAAAGGTACGCCATCGTCACGTTCCAAATTTTCATTTTGTGACTTTGACTGCTTATAGAGTTACTAATTCATGATCTATTTCACTGCGTGTTATTTACATTCGTTCGAACAATGTCCGATAAGAACTAATATTATTTGTATCTTTATTTCTATTTCTACAAGTAATATTATTCTACACTCTTTTCAACTTTTCCCTCACGGTACTTTTCACTATCGCTAAATTTATAAATACTTAGCCTTAGAGGATGGTTCCCCTATATTCCGACAAGTTTACTCCCATCGTACTTAAATAATAAAATCTAACTTCTAAAATACAGGTCTCATTATAAATTCACCTTCTTAGTTGTAATCGTAATTACTATGTAATAATTATATTATAGTACAATTATTCATATCTATCTATATTCATCAAGCATTTAGTTCTTATAAATAATAAATATTTCATTATTAAATATAATAATTTAAATTATGTAAAATATACTATTAGTTATATTCCTTAATTAAATCTAATTAACTATTCAACTAATTCATATATTTTAACTTAATCTTAATTTTAATTATACAAGCTATATGTTAAAATCATTTATTAAGTTTACTTTAATGTTATAGTGATAATTTATTTTTATTATTAGTTAGATTTTGGCTAATCCGATTTCACTCACCATTACTTTCGGAGTCTCGGTTGATTTCCTTTCCTTTCCTTAATGAAATGTTTTACTTCAGGAAGTTCTAATAAAAAGGTTTCCCTTAGGATTGTCTCATCTCTTAATTTACTTATTCCTACAAAAAGACATTGCTATATTTCTGTAATTTCAGCAATATGTAGACTTTTGGCTATGGAGCCTCCTTTTATATAAATTTGCTAGTAATCCTTAATAACCCCTTTAAAATACTCATTAATTATTTAATAATTATTTGATGTTGTACAATATTGTCATCGATACTTTTATATTTTTAATTAAAAAAACTAAATTTAATTAAATTTAAAAACAATAATTAATAAAAAACATAAAAGAGGTAGGATTAGTTTAATTGGTTAAAATGACGTCTTGTGGCGACGATGTTCAGAGTTCGAGTCTCCGATTCTACCCTTATACTTTTATTATATTTATTTTAATATAAGAAACTTAAAAGAAAAACATATAATATATATTACTTGTTTACCGAAAAAAGGAATTGAACCTTTGTTTTACCATCATGAAGGGTACGTTCTACCGTTAAACTATTTCAGTTAAAAAGTAAATATACAGAGAATAAATTAGTAATAATGAGTTAGAATAAATATCTATAAGACAGTTTTTGTTAATATAAATTTTTCTGATCGATCTAATATATTATATATTAATATTTTTATTATCTATTAATATCTATTTATCTCAGGTTAAATAAAGGGTTTTCTATTTTTCAAAATTAAATAACTGTTTAAAAATTAACAAACTTCAGTGTTAGATTTTATTTAAATTTTATTTAATTTAAGATTTTCTCTTAGAATTCCATCAAATTACTTTGTATTTTTTACTAAAACTTTATTTATATTAAAATTAATAATTATTAATTTATACCTTGAACCTTCCTAAATTTATTATGTGTATTACTAAAAACATTAAGTAATTAATAAATACACAATTAAGTTTAAATCCCAGTTTTAGACTTCTAAACTCTCTTTTAAAAATTTAAAATATACTTAACAGAAATTAATTAGGATTAATCTAAAAATGTCAGGTTTATATAGTACGGAGGGGTTAAATAATAAATATAAGATTAATGTAATTCGATAGCATCTTTAATGTAAGAACATACTAAAAGAACGAATACATAAGCTTGGATAAATGATACAGCTAATTCTAATCCTGTTATAGCTAAGAATAAAGCAAATGGTAATAAAGTTAATACAAATATTATTAATCCACCAGAGAACATTTTAAATAAGAATGTAGATAAAATTTTTAATAATGTATGACCAGCTACCATATTAGCAAATAATCTTATACCTAATGAGAAAGCTCTAGCTAAGTAACTAATTAATTCAATTAAAACTAATAAAGGAACTAAAGCTAAAGGTGTTCCAGAAGGAATAAAGAATGAGAAAAAGTGAATTTTATGAATAGATAATCCTAAAATAGTTACACCTATTAAAATAGTAAATGATAAACCTATTGAAACTATTATTGAAGTTGTAATAGTGAATGTATAAGGTATATTACCTACTAAATTTGAACATAAAATAAATAAGAATAAAGAATAGATAAATGGTAAATATACTTCTCTACCTATTTGATCTCTTACTATAGTATTTATACTTGCAAAGATACTTTCTAATAAGATACTTTCTTTATTTGGTATTAATTTCATTTTTTTATTAAAGTTTAAATTAGTTTTATCTTTACCACTATTTTGATGTATAAATAAAATGAAAGATATTACTAATACTGTAAATAAAGCTGAATTTGTAATAGTAAAAGATGTATTAAATAATAAAGGAGAATTATAGCTAGCTAAACTAACAACTTCAAATTGTTCTAAAGGAGAATTTATAAATAAATTATTTAAGTTATTTATGAACATTATATTTTTATATTATATTTATTAATTGTGTGCTTAGTTTTAATAAATACTTAATCTATATGAAAAAATTTTAAATTAAGATACTTATACTTTTAGTGTTAATCTTTAATATCAGATGAATTATTATCAAATTACTAAAAATTAATATAATTACTCCTATTACTATAAACTATTAAATTATTTATATTAAGAATAAAGTAATAGAATCTATTCTTATTATATTATTTAAACCTTTTAATAACTACTTAAATAATATATGTATTAATATCAAAGATAATTCATTATATGTCAACAAATATTGTAATAATGTTATTAATTTATTTCTGGAGGGGATTATAATATATTTAAAGTACTAATGTTATATTTAGTATTATGTTATATTAAGATTGTACAGGTAACATATTAAACGCATGGAATGGTATTGGACTAGCTAATGACCATTCTAATGTATTAGCTGATTCAGCTTCAGTATCGTATTGAGATAATGATGTGAAGTAAGCAGGGATAGCCCAAGGGTTATTATTTACTTCTTTTCCATTAACGAAAATATCATAAATAATATAACCAAATAATACAGTAGCAACTACAGAAACTAAAGAACCAAAACTAGAGATAGCGTTCCATCCAGCAAAAGCATCAGGATAATCAGGTATTCTTCTAGGCATTCCAGCTAAACCTAAGAAATGTTGAGGGAAGAAAGTTACATTAACTCCAATAAATAATGTCCAGAAGTGAACTTTACCTAAGAATTCATTATATGTTCTTCCTGAAATTTTAGGAGCCCAATAATAGAAACCTGCGAATAAGGCAAATACAGCTCCCATTGATAATACATAGTGGAAGTGGGCAACTACATAATAAGTATCATGTAATGCAATATCTAAACTAGCATTTGATAAGATTACTCCAGTTAATCCTCCTATTGTGAATAAAGCTAAGAATCCTAAAGAAAAGATTAAAGGTGTAGTAAATCTTAAGCTTCCTCCGTATAAAGTAGCTAACCAAGAGAAGATTTTAATACCTGTAGGTACCGCAATAACCATTGTAGCAGCAGTGAAGTAAGCTCTAGTATCAACATCTAAACCTACACTAAACATATGGTGAGACCATACTAAGAATCCTAAGATACCAATAGAGAACATAGCATAAACCATACCTAAGTAACCAAATATTGGTTTACCTGAGAAAGTTGAAACAATATGACTAACAATACCAAATCCAGGTATAATCAAGATATATACTTCAGGATGACCAAAGAACCAGAAAAGATGTTGATATAACACAGGGTCACCACCTCCTGCTGGATCATAGAAACTTGTATTAAAATTTCTATCTGTTAATAACATAGTAATAGCACCAGCTAATACTGGTAATGATAATAATAATAATATAGCAGTTACAAAAATAGCCCATACAAATAAAGGTAATTTATGTAAGCTCATTCCATTAGTTCTCATATTTAATACTGTAGTTATAAAATTTATTGCACCTAATAATGAAGATACCCCAGCTAAGTGTAAACTAAAGATAGCTAAATCAACACTACCTCCTGAATGTGCTTGAATAGAAGATAATGGAGGATATACTGTCCATCCTGTACCTGCACCTTGTTCAACTAAAGAACTTAATAATAATAAAATTAATGAAGGAGGTAATAACCAGAAACTAATATTGTTTAATCTAGGGAAAGCCATATCTGGAGCCCCACATTGAACAGGTAATAAGTAATTACCAAATCCTCCTACAAGACCTGGCATAACCATGAAGAAAATCATTATGAAAGCATGAGCACTAATAATTACATTAAATAATTGATGATCTCCTGCTAAAAATTGTACTCCGGGAGACATTAATTCCATTCTAATAAGAACTGAAAATGCAGTTCCTATCATACCTGCAAATATTGAGAAAATTAAGTAAAGTGTACCAATTTCTTTAGCATTGGTAGAAAATAGCCAATTTAAATTCAAAATTAAATTAATTTATCTCTTTTTAGTTTTAATAATAAAACATACTAATTAAGCCCTTTATTTTCTAAAAATAGAATATATATAAAATATAAATTATATATATAAAAATATAAATAATTATCTATAAGTGTTTAATATTTATGAAAATATCAAATTTTATAATCTTTATTTGGAATAAATCGGAATAGAGGCGATTCGAACACCCAAGAGTTGCCCCAGAACAATTAGCAATTGCCATATCTTTCCAAATGATTACTATTCCTCTAATCACGACCAAATCTCAAAGTTATTACGAGTTATACACTAAATATAGTTTTCCTATGTATTAATTATCTTATAATTAGAAATTAACTAAATAATTACTTTTTAGTCTTTACCAGATTCGAACTGGTACTATTATCGTGAAGGGATAATGTTCTACCATTATACTAAAAGACCTAGAATAAATGTGCGAATTATGGGTTTGAACCAAAACTTACAGTTTATGAGACTGTCGTGCAGACCTTTACACTATATCGCATAGTAATTATATAAAATTATTATATAATTTTTATTTTTTGAACACTATCATTGAAACATCTATTACAAACAAAGAGACTCGAACTCTTAAGGAATTACTTCCACTCCTGCTTAAGAGGAGATTGTTTACCAAAATTTCAACATGTTTGCAAAGTTATATTATTTAGAAATATATACTATTATTTTTATATTCACTTCTTTTAGTTTAGACAATAATTTTAGAATAAGATTTTATTTAGGTGTCAAGAGGAATTGAACCTCTGAATAAGGTATTAACAGTACCCCGCAATAACCACTCTGCCATAACACCATGTATATATATTACAATCTAATTTTAGTAAAATGAAAATTTGTTATGGTAGGCGCGACTCGAACACGCTTCTTCTCCCACCCAAAGGGAGCGATTAATCCAGTTCATCTTCTACCATTTTTAATTTACTTACCTCTTTTAAAAATAACATAAACAATATATATATATTAAGATAAGACATAAATGTAATTCTTAAAGGAATTGTAGAATTATTATCTTTCTAATATATTAATAGTTTAAAACTAAATTTATATTTCTAAGCTCTATATTTCAATAAAAATTTAATTATTTGTTGATAAGGAGGGGAGTTATATATTAATTTGTTTTCTTGTTCAAACCTGGGATATAATTTATTAGGTAGTGAAACTAAATTCAGAATAGTCCTGAATTAACCATACCTTTTCTAACTCTGAAATAATTTTTATTAATAAATATTTAAGTAAACCTGACCTAAACTATTAATAAATCCCATTTTGCTAATTAAACAAGGTTAAGATATGTATGTTTTTAAGTTTTACTTCTTTATTGGGTTTATTAACTATTTATCAGTATTAGCTAATTTTGTGATATATACTCTTATTACTTGTTGTAAAGTAAAATAAGGTAAAACTGATTTAGACATTATAAAAATTAAATAAACTATAGCTAATAAAGCAAAAGATAATTGATTTACAAAATAAAATGGTGCTAATTGTGGCATATATTAAATTATATTTTCTTCTGTATTTGGCTCTTTAAATGAACTATCTCTACTATCTTAAATATCATTAATAATTAAAAATAAGTATAAGATAAATAATAATTTATATTCTAATAATAATTATTATTTAACGTTAAATGAGATAATTAGGGAATATTTAAAAAATTAAATTTTATTAAATATAATAAACTAAATTATTTAGATTATGTTCTGTAAAATCAAAATTAAAAAGGGTAAATTAATAACCTTGACTAAATGTAGTATAATTTAATAACATGTAGCGAGAATTCTCTCTACACTTTTATAAAAAATTTAGCTTTAAAGAAAATTATCAAAGAAAATAAAAAATATTATAAAAGTAGTTAATTTATTTTTTTGTATATGAAATTATTACTTAAAGATAAATAAATAATACTATAAGAATAGTAAAATTTAATTATGGGTTAAGTTTACAGATGGTTCTGTAGTAAACCTGCAAAGTTTAACAATTTAAAGGTTCAATTCCTTCTTAACTCTCTAATAAAAATTCTCTTAGTTCAATGGTTAGAACATCATTCTTCTAAAGTGTTAATTTTGGTTCGAGTCCAAAAGAGAATATATAAAATATAAATCTAAATTTGATTTAAAATATTGTCACAGTGTAAAAATATTAATTTAAATATATCATTAATTATTCTAGAATTAGGATAATTATTAATACTTATTTGTTACTTTAAAAAATTTATTAAAGAATTTATATATATTAACTTAACTTAATCATGATTTTAGATCATATTGTTTGTAGTATTAAGTATAAATACTTATTTTGCAATTATTCTAATTATTTATATTTTTTAATAGGAAATTCAGAGTAGATTCTAAGAATAATTTTATTTAATAAACTTAATGATAAATAATTATTTATTAACTATTATTAATATATTAATTAATTTAATTGATGTATTAGTTGTTATATTACCTATGTTACTATCAGTAGCTTTTATGACAATTATAGAAAGAAAACAATTAGCTGCACACCAAAGAAGAGTAGGTCCAACTGTTGTAGGTTATTATGGGGTAGCTCAACCTTTTGCGGATGCTTTAAAATTAATCTTGAAAGAAACTGTTATTCCAAGTCAATCTAATAAAGTTTTATTTTATTTAGCTCCTGTGGCTACTTTAATTTTTAGTCTTTTAGGATGGGCTATTATTCCGTTTGGTCAAGGGTTAACATTATTTGATTTCTCATTAGGTATCTTTTATACATTAGCTTTATCTTCATTAGGAGTATATGGAATTTTATTTGCTGGATGGTCAGCTAATTCAAAATACGCCTTTTTAGGATCTTTAAGATCAACTGCTGCTATGATATCATACGAATTAATTTTAAGTTCTGCTATTTTAATTATTATTTTATTAGCAGGGTCATTTAATTATTCAACTATTATTGAAGTTCAACAATCAATCTGGTTTATAGTTCCATTATTACCTGTATTCATATTTTATTTTATCTCAATTTTAGCTGAAACAAGTAGAACACCATTTGATTTACAAGAAGCTGAATCTGAATTAGTTGCTGGTTTCTTCACTGAACATTCTTCAGTACCTTTTGTATTTTTCTTCTTAGCCGAATATTCTTCTATTGTGTTATTTAGTTGTATAACAGCTATTTTATTTTTAGGTGGTTATAATTTCCCTGAAATATTAGTTAATGGTTCAATTGTAAACTTACAATCTATAATTTTAGGCTTAAAAACATGTATATTCTGTTTCTTATTTGTTTTATTCAGAGCTACTTTACCTAGATTAAGATATGATCAATTAATTTCTTTATGTTGGATTAACCTATTACCTATAGCTGTAGCCTTTATTATATTAGTGCCGAGTTTATTAGTAGCATTTGATATAGCACCTTACTAATTTAAGAGAGATTAACAAAGTTAAATAGAGACTTACTATTTTTAAATTAATGGAAGATATTTATTAATTTAGCTGACCTTAAACTTTTCTTAAAATATCACATATATTAATTTAATATTAATTATCCCTCCAATTATTTATATAATACATTATAACAATAAAGTTAAATTAGGGGGAATTTGATCTGTTTATTAATTAAATACTAAAAATATTGATAAATTTATTAAAAGAAGTTAATTTAATATCTGTATATTGTATGCAAAAAAAATAAAATCAATAAAAAAGAATAAATTAATATAATAACTTAAGTTTATATTATTGCTTTAATAAAGCCTATAATTTAATGGTAGAATGTTATCTTGATGAGATAATCGTAGAAGTTCAAATCTTCTTGGGCTTATATCTAACAATTATTACGTATAATTCAAAAAATAATTAAGAAGAATTATTGTTACAGTGAATAAATTTAAATTTTACAAATAAAATAAAAATCTAATATAATCTAAAAATTAAATTACAAAAATATTATATTTTAGTCAGTGATTTATAATAACTGCTAATTTAATTATTACTAATAATTTAGTTAATTATTAAATTTAATTATATAATTTATATTATAATTATAAATTATTATGAGATTACTTAAAAGTCATTCTTTACTAAGATTAGTTAATTCTTATGTAGTAGATTCACCCCAACCTTCAAATATTTCATATTTATGGAATTTTGGTTCCTTATTAGCTACTTGTTTAGTAATTCAAATCTTAACAGGATGTTTCTTAGCTATGCATTATCAACCCCATGTAGATTTTGCTTTTAACAGTGTAGAACACATTATGAGAGATGTTAATAATGGGTGGTTAATCAGATATACTCACGCTAATGTTGCTTCTTTCTTCTTTATTTTTGTATATGGTCATATTGGTAGAAATATCTATTATGGTTCTTATAAATCACCTAGAATATTAGTTTGGTCAATTGGAGTAATTATCTTAATTTTAATGATGGCTATAGCCTTCTTAGGTTATGTATTACCTTATGGGCAAATGAGTTTATGGGGTGCTACCGTTATTACTAATTTATTAAGTGCTATACCTGTATTTGGTCAAGATTTAGTAGAATTAATTTGGGGTGGATTCTCAGTATCAAATGCAACATTAAATAGATTCTTTTCATTACATTATATCTTACCATTTTTATTAGCAGCTTTAGCTTTAGCTCACTTAATTGCTCTACATACACATGGGTCAAATAATCCTAATGGTATATCATCAAATGGTGATAGATATGCAATTCACCCTTATTATATGTTTAAAGATCTTATAACAATCTTCTTCTTCTTCTTAGCTTTATCTGTAATAGTTTTCTATTATCCAAATTTATTAGGACATAGTGATAATTATATTGAAGCTAATCCTATGAGTACTCCTGCAAGTATTGTTCCAGAATGGTACTTATTGCCATTTTATGCTATTTTAAGATCAATTCCTAATAAATTATTAGGAGTATTAGCTATGTTTGGATCATTATTAATCTTATTAATATTACCTATTGTAGATGTATCAAGACAAAGAGGTAGTCAATTCAGACCAGCTATGAAAGTAGCTTTCTGGGCCTTTACATTTAATTTCTTCATCTTAATGTGGATTGGTTCTCAACATCCTAATGAACCTTTTGTATTTATTGGACAAGTATCAACATTCTTCTATTTTGCATGGTTTGTATTAATAGTACCTGTAATAGGTTTAGTTGAAAACACTTTAATAGATATAGCTACAGAATAAATTTTTTAGAGTTTAAACTTATATTACATTTTTTATATTTAAATTTTTATATTATTCTCCCTCCTTATTGAATAGTTAAATGTTTTAATCAAAGAACTTTAAAAGAATTCTTTATTGAAACACTAAATTTTTTAAAAGAAATATATAATATAATTTTATTTATATTATTCTTAAGCAATCTACTAAAAACATTAATATGATGTGTTTTTATTTAATATAATAGTATATATATATATAAACATAAAATAATTAACTTTATTTCAGTATGTTTATATTTAATATGTTAAATATTATTATATCTATTAATTAATAATAAACTTATAAAGTATTTATAGCTAATTTAAATACTATAAATTTCTTATTTAAATCTTATTATTATTAATACAATTTTAGTTTAATATTTTATTATTTTCTAAAATTTTATCTATTAATTTTATTATGGGTAATTTGCGTAGAGTGTTATTTGTTCTTTAAATTTATAATTTTGGTAAATATAATTTATTATGATAAAATCACATAATTTTCAATTTTTCCCTTATCACTTAGTAGAAGTTTCTCCATGGCCTATAGTATTAAGTTTTGCTTTATTAAATTTAACTATTGGAGCTGTAATGTATATGCAAGGTTACTATTCTGGTGATCTTATCTTAGAATTAGGATTTATATTAACTTTAGGTGGTATGATATTCTGGTTTAGAGATGTAGGTAATGAAGCTACTTTAGGAGGACATCACACAAAACAAGTTAAAAAAGGTTTAGAGATTGGATTCTTACTTTTTGTTGTTAGTGAAGTTTTTGCTTTCTTAAGTATTTTCTGGGCTTTCTTCCATGCTAGTTTATCTCCTGCAATTGAAATAGGGGGAGTTTGGCCTCCTCAAGGAATAACACCTTTAAATCCTTTTGCTATTCCATTATTAAATACAATATTATTAGTATCTTCTGGTGCTTTTGTAACTTATGGACACCATGCTTTAATTAATGGTAACAGAAAAGATACTTTAAGAGGGTTAGAATTAACTGTATTATTTGCTGTTCTTTTCACTTTCTTACAATACTTAGAATACGCTAATTCATCTTTCTCAATTTCAGATTCAGTATTTGGAAGTGCTTTCTACTGTTCAACAGGTTTACATGGTATCCATGTAATAGTTGGAACTATCTTTATCGTAGTTCAATTAGTTAGAACTATAAATTATCATTTAACAAATACTCATCATCAAGGATGTGAATCAGCTATCTTATATTGGCATTTTGTTGATATAGTTTGGTTATTCTTATTTATTGCTGTATATTACTGGGGTGGATTATAATTACATATTAATAAATAACTTATTAATATATTGAAATATAAACTTATAAATTTTGAATCACCATTCTTTCGGAAAAAAAAAAATAAGTAAAGTGAATAATACTTATTTTACTAAAAAAGTAAACTATATATAAATTAGTTAAAATATACTTTTTCAATTATTTAAGAATAATTAGATTATAAATGTCAATTATTTATATAAGTAATTAGATTATTAAATGTCCTTAAGGGTAATAAAGCTTTTATTTTACTTATGAATCTATCAATATTATTATTTTTAATCGGTATTTTAGGATTTATTTTAAATAGAAAAAATATAATCTTAATGATTATTGCTATAGAGATTATGCTTCTTGCTGTTACTTTATTAGTTTTAATTAGTTCTTTTGGATTTGATGATACAATAGGACAAACTTTTAGTATATATATTATCTCAATAGCTGGAGCTGAATCAGTTATAGGTTTAAGTATTTTAGTAGCTTTTTATAGATTAAGAGGAAATATCTCTATTAGATCTTAAAATTTTATGTACTTATCAATTTTAGCTTTCCCTTTATTAGCATCTTTTGTATCTGGTTTTATGGGTAGAAAAATAGGTATAACAGGATCTCATATTATCACATGTACTTGTTTATCTATTTCTTCTTTATTAGCTACAATAGCTTTCTATGAAGTGGGTATAAGTGGATCTCCTGTTTCAGTTTATTTATTTAATTGGGTAGATTCTGAGTTTATGTCTATTTCATGGGAATTTTACTTTGATCAATTAACTGTTTCTATGTTTATTCCTGTATTATATATCTCAACATTAATTCATATATACACAACTTCTTATTTAGCAGAAGATCCTCATAATCAGAGATTCTTCTCTTATTTATCTTTATTCACTTTTTTCATGTTATTATTAGTTTCAGGAGCTAATTATTTTGTAATGTTTATAGGTTGGGAAGGTATTGGTGTAGTTTCTTATTTATTAATTAACTTTTATTTCACTAGAATCCAAGCTAATAAAGCAGCTATATTAGCTTTAACTATGAATAGAGTAGGTGATATGGGATTAAGTATAGGATTCTTTGCCTTATTTGCCTTATTTGGATCTGTTGATTATTCAACAGTATTTAGTTTAGCACCATTTATGAATGAAACAGCTATTACTATAATTAGTTTATTATTATTAATGGGAGCTATGGCTAAATCTGCTCAAATTCCTTTACATTCTTGGTTACCTGGTTCTATGGAAGCTCCTACTCCAGTAAGTGCTTTATTACATGCTGCTACACTAGTTACAGCTGGTTTATATTTATTAATTAGATCTTCTGCTATTTTAGAATTTAGTCCTACAGCCTTATTAGTTATTACTTTAATTGGTGCAAGTACAGCTTTCTTTGCAGCTACTTGTGGATTA
>JBBPLP010000249.1:0-32846 GCA_038089875.1 Fistulinella prunicolor
TCAAAAATGAAGAATGGTGTTGAATCAGCCATGAAGGCTCTCCCGAAGCAATTTTCGTGTAAAGTTGTATATGTGAGTATTATTTATATTTCACAATATGACTATTCATAATTCCCCGTATTCTTTTGTTTAGTTCAACTCTGAACAGCACAATGCTGTCGCAGAAAGTGAAATGTCGCACTTTTTCCGGGGTTCGCACGGAATCCTCCCGGACAACAAGTTCGTACCCCATTATCTACATTCGAAACTGTTGACAGACATAAAAAAAAGCGGACACATCTTCATTGTAAGCAATTCACATCTTCAGTTATTTTGTTGCTAACCTTTATATTAGGGTCAGAGCACCCGTCAGACCACAGGCATCGGGCTGCACATTGGGGGTCATTTCTTGCCAACTGTCGAGCGTGGATCAGTGGACTTGACGTAAGTCATTCATTCCTCTTCCGAAATACCCTTTGACACTCTTACAAGGAATGGCCAAGTTGCCCGTACGTGCGCATTTGATGTAATCGCAATTCACAATCAATATGGCACTGACAGTCTGGAATGGGGCCGTTTTCAAGGTCGCTGGATCCCTGGCGCGGGTTGTCCACGAACACGAAATGGAACGCGCGGAGAAAGCCGAGCCCGACCGGATGAAATTGATTGGACTATATACCATGCAGCAGTTCGCCTTCGAGGGACGAGCAGATGACCGTGTCTTGCAGCACTTGAAGGATGGCTTTTTCTTTGCGTCAAACTTGCGTGTCCTTACCACCACTGGAATTTCAAGTGTCGCGAAGGTCAGAAAGCGCTCTACAGTACCACAGTCCTTTCTACAGAGCCATCCATTCCTTAGTGATGAGCTTTCGGTACGTCAACGGGCTCTCCTCACCAAATGGTACAACATTCGGAAGATGTCACTCCTTGACCTGGTAGATGAGTTCACTGACGGGGTCTCTGAGGGTCAAATGTTTGCTTTCTTCGACTGGTGGAGAACTTCGAGGACAGAATTCAAAAACGAGGAGGACCTCTTGAAGCAAATTCGTTCAAAAGGCAAGCTCCGTTTTAACGGAGAAGATATCGCGGTCCAGAATATCAAACAGTACACGCGCGTTACTGCTGGCAAGGATCTCCTTCCATCCGGCACCCTGTACATTCCAGAGTCGCTAGAGCCTGTCCGGGATCAATTTATTCTGCTCGGTTGGGCTCCGTTCAACACACTTGATTGGCTAGCACATTGCGGGCAACTGCTGCAGCAACATACGGGTAGTGCAAAGGAGTCGATTGGCGACCGCATGTTCACAATTCTCACCGAACCGCAAGGCATATTGTTGCAACAAGACCGTGATCAGGCAAAGAAAATCCTAGAGTCTATCGAGTGCATACGAACAGACAAAGGGTTTAAACGGCCAAGCGAGTCTTACTTTGCGAATACTAGTGTCCTCGAGGATCTACCCGTCGTCGACGACAGTGATTTATCTGATAAAGTGCGACAGATGTTAGAACATCTTGGCGTTCATCGAATTGTAGACTGGGATACATTGCTACCGGGGTACAGTACATGAACCATCATCTGTACCAAACAACTGACGAACTCCCTAGATTGGAAGCGAACGCTAACGCTGCCAGGAACGGCCGCTTGCTTCGATATCTCGTGAACATCAAAGGGAGGGAGTTGGATAATCATGTTGAAGACCTTCAGAAACGAAAGGTGTTCGCTTCCGAAACTAACGAACGACGGGTGGCGACCGAACTGCATCGCCCGGATGTGCATAGTGGAAAACTTCGCGGTCTGGGCCTCCCTATCCTCGATCTGGGGCCTACAGGGTCGATGGGGGCTAATCTTGATGACATACTCGAAAGATTGGGCGTGAGGAAGTACCCACCACTCCAAAGGATTGTTGCGTGGTTGGCTGGGTCATCTTCCGATAACGTTGCCTTTGCTCAGAAGTGTCTTCGTCAACACACCAAAGGGTACCGCAAGGAAGCCACGGAGGCAATGAAGTCGGGCGAAGCCTTCATTCCTACAACAATCCCTGGGAAACTTGCTATTCCCCACCGGGTGGGTTTTCTTCCAAAGAATAGCAATTTTGCCTACTTAACGCTCTGTACTAGGTGATTCGGTTTCCTAGCCGGGTGGAGCTTGAATTCGATCAGATTTCCGACTCCTTACAAAACGATAAACTGTTAATCAATGTGCTTGGTATGGAAGAGGAATTCCCTGCCGCCATGCTTGTCAATTTTCTGGACAATAATCTCGCGGACACGAACATACCCCAGGGTTTGTTAGAACAACTAAAATCGCACGGAAGCGGTACGTGTCGACTATATATCCGTCATGACGTCATGCTAACCTTGTCCTCTCAAGACTTTCGCAGGCTCGCGGACGTCCCATTTGTGCCGACTCATGTCGGTTTCACTCACTCCGAATACAAATGCCCGAGAGATTGTTTTGTTTCATCTGATCCTGCGCCGTCGAAAAACTTGGCTGACGTTCTTCCGATTGTGAACTTTGACAAACGTGGAAATCTATTCCTGTTGAAATGTGGTGCGAAGAATGGCCTTCCTCAAGCTTCGGACATCGCCCAGGAAATGGCAAAGGACCCTGAGAAGTATCTCCAGCGGCTCCGAGGAAAATTCGAACGGTCGGTTTATGTTATCAGGCTCAGTCGAAAGTGCTTACGTGCGTTTAGCTACCGGAGTGATCTGCGAGATATCGCCGCAAAATTTGACATGTTTCCCCAACATCTCAAAGAAGAGATGCGTGGGAAGAAGATGCTGCTCGCTATACGCAAGCAAAAAGACTCCTCGGATAGTTACGAACTCAGACTGGCGACCGATATATTGATCGGCGGAGACAAGGAAAACCTTTCTGATTTCGGCGGATTTGCTTTTGTGGCTCCAGAGGGTCTCGAGGGTGAGCGCTACTTGTTGCACTGGTGTAGATACAAGCTTATCCACTCAGCAGCACTTTACGAAAAGCTAGGATCAAGATACTTGGACGATTGTGTGCAATACATGGCTCGCGCCTACCCTCTTGGTCAATCGGAATCCTCTTCTCCGCTACTCAATCGAGCATGTATTTTGCATTGCGTCAAACGTTTCACGTCTGGTGAACTGGCGATTGAGCAACAGTCAGATGTCTCAGACGACCTGCGACGAAAGGACAATTTTCAAGTGGGACCCTGCAGCGAAATCAAACTAGTGAAGGAGTATACCATACCGCTTGGCCATCTGGCGGGAGAGACACCACATCCTGAGGTTTATACCCGCCCGGTGGCTGCAGCATTCGAACAGAAGTCGAAGAACGACCCATATACCCTTTGGATTGTCAGAAATTCCGGCAAGTCGGACGTGGCGGCCGAGTTCGTTGTGCCCCTTTATCTTGCGGTTTGTTGAGCTGAGAACGTTGTAGCGTTGCGAGAGCACTTTGCCGCCTCCTCCGAGCGCACAAGCACTGGAATTTTAACTTTTTATTAATGAAATCGTTTCTGACGGATGCCGATGGTCAGATGAACGAGGGTAAGAATCTCGAGGCTGGATCCGCTCTAATTACACATGTAAAAAATATCACTGACTCCGATCTGCCAGATCCATCATATACGTTGCCATCCCTGCGAGACCAAACAATGCTGGGAAAGGGTAAGAGTGGAACACATTCAAGAGACAAGTCAGGCTCTTTCTCTGCAATACCGACCCGTGAACCTCACCTTCAAAAGCGTAAGGATACGAAACTGGACGTGGAGCTTGGTGAGCTGGTATCCATACCTACATCTGAACGTAACTCGATCATTTCTTAAATAGATCCTATGCGATTGGCCGAAGAGGCAATCAGCTTATGTCCGAAAAATTCGTCGCCTGAACAGTCCCAGGAACCAGAGCGTGTCGCAGGCGCACCGAAGAAAGACTCTCGTTGCAAACACATATGTCCTAAAGAACTTGATCCAGACAGTTAGTTTTATCTCATCACATTTAATGAGAAAGGTAACCCTGGCTCGCAGACAGTCGCAAGCGGTCGGGCATGAACTTTTTCTGGGACAGTAAGCACAGAAATTTTATGTACATCTCAAGCGTAGCATTTCGTTTTGAACAGAAAAATCGCCATCCCGTGACATTAACCCTCAAGCACTGGAAAAGTTTGCAAAACTCGTTGCCGATCTGGCATGCAAGGTATTTCAAGTGAATCCTTCGGAGAAAATTTCCATTATTTGGAGAGACAATCAAGATTTCATCGGCGGTTTCAGTCCCGATGGAAAACATATCTATCTGAACCTAGCGCATTACTACAAACATCGTGTGTAGTTTGATTCCCGCGTTTTACTTCACGACAGACTGACTAGAGCCCAATGATAGATTACCACTCTGAGACCAAGCCCAAGAAACTTCAGAAAGTTGTCACTGCTTGGTACCCCTATCTTCGAACGTACTGTTTATCCAAGCTAACCGTGATTTACCGAATAGGTACTTCATCCTCGCGCATGAAATCGCGCACAATAAATTCTTGCATCATGATGAGGTCCACGAGACTGCCTTCGCGGGGCTTTGTGTGAGGTATCTCGATGAGCTTCACGAATATCAGGCCGCAATCAAGCGTGCGCCCTCTAGTACCTAGTCACCCATACGCAGACAGCTCAATTTTGGTTATTTACGCTTGCATTTCTTCTGTAAACAGCTATCTTCTTCCTGGAAGTAGCAGACTCGTCTGGCTGGTGTTGCCGCGAGGTGAATCAAACGGGAGGGAAGTGTCACAGATTATGTCTGAGTTCCGAAGAGTCTGCTCGTTGTGTTGGGGGAAAGTGGAATGAAGCTTCTCGAAGGCAGGACAAAGTATGACTCGTAAAATTGGCACGACAAGGAGACAATATGACGTTGTGTGCGGCTCGGGATCCACCAGGCGAGTAGCGGAGAGGTATAGGCCATGCAATAGCAGTGCATCACCAAAGACCGCTCACACTGACCCGAGTTTGCTTGCACACTCGCAAATCTTGCCCCGGGGCCATCACCTTCCCTCCCCGTGTTTTTTCCTCTCTACCAACCCTCGGCCCGGTTCAAGTTGCCTCATAGTAGCCCTCGCTTACCGTCACCTCACCTCACCATCGCACCTGTTGTCTGCTTGTGCACGCACTCTCGCCCTGCCCCACATGAATAGTTTATACGTTACACGTGTTGTTTTTGAGCCTAAGTAACTGCAACATCGTGGGGCCTCGGCCTTGGAAACAAATAGGGATACTCTCCACGACAGGTACGATGCTCGGTCCAAAGAGGTACCCTTGTGCCATTGCGTAGCCACTGGTTTCCAGTCGTTACTCCTGCGAACAGGGCCCATACATGAGAGTGGGGTTTGGGAGCGTCACAGCACTGAGCAAAGGCGTGTCTGCGCATGTTCGCGTTCGCGCGCACACAGACAAAAAGGCTGGAAAGGGCAAAGAGGGTTAGGGCATGGCTCTCACTAAGGGTGGAGTAGTAGTACAAAGTGGATGATTCGGATGAGATGGAGGATGAGCCTGAGCCGCATCATACCGGATACATTAATGTCGGGGACACAGATCACGGTGTGCGACCAAGCAGAAAGGGGGCTTGCAGAAATCAATTATCACATTGTGAAGGAGGCCGCATTGTGTGTTTCAAAGAGTGTGTAGATCACGCCGGTCCCGCAATGTAGGTCAGGCTGGTTGGTAGCGTCGATTTACTCAGTTCGGCCCAAGTCAAATATGTATGTGGTTGTGTTTGTTTAGTGGTTGTGCTAGCTATACAGGAACGTTGCCCTCAAGGGGGCGAGAGGAATCAGAGGATGTAGTTTGGGTAACACCCTGAGTCGAAGCGAGATCCGACACCTGACTCCTCCTGACCAATTTCATGAGCTCACGTAGTATGCTTCCCAGCCTAGAAGCCAGACTACTTGTATTAGACGGTTTAGACCCGTCTGTCGTCGCCTGTCGTCCAGTAAAAGAATCAGGATGCGCGCGCTTTCCTGCTCCCTTGCCTTCCACCCCTCGTCTGTCCCCCCTCGCTCGCTGGATTGTATGACAAGATGTTATGTACGTACGCGCAAGTGGAAAGACTAAAACTCACTCGGCCTGCACGACCTTCCGCATCTCCCACACAATTCTGCCCAGACTCCAATTCGTTACCCGCCGATCGTTCGGACTCGGAGTAGTCGTCATCAGACTTTCGCAGAGGCGATCGTAAGTGAGGAAGACAAGAATGATTTAAAGTGGATCACCTCATCGTCACAATTACTTTTAGAGTCGGAATCGGGATTGAGCCGATCCTACGGGCAATGAGCTCAACCGTACCAAGATAAGACGGCGTACAAACCTCTATTGTACCAGAGGAACTATCGGTCCACGCATCCTCCTCGCCATCAGATTCTCCCTCTTCGTCTTGGTCCACCAGGCTCGATTCAAGCTGCGAGTCCCTGAGATCATGAGATCCAATCACCTCGTCGGGACAGGGATAAGAACTAGTGCCACGTACTCAGGCTCATTGAGCAAGGCCTGGAAAGAGGGTAGATGGTCGTAAAAGTATTGGAGCGCTTCTTCGATCTTGTCTGCGCCACGTGCAATGATGGCGCTGGTCTCCGTAAGGACGTTTATGCAAGTTTCAGAGTCCTTGTCAGCGAAAAATTGATGAAGATGAGCAGGCTGGCTGGCGGTCGAGTAGAGGACATCAAGGAAAGTACTGCAATTGTACAGCACAAGCCTGAGGCTGCTCTGAAGACCGGCAAGAGCAGGATTTTCTCCTATGGCCTGTTTGATATGGTCTGCCACAGCCAGTACGATCCTTTGCAATTCTAGAGCAATGCGTAATGTTGTAACACTGTCACCAGAGGCATCCATCGCGTGTCAAAAGGATAGTGTTGATGAGTAGCACGATGGGAGTGAAAGGGTGGGCGCCTGCCGGTGTGGGTGAAGGGGTTCTGATGGAAAGATGAAAATCTGACTATCATATAAGCATCGTTTGGGAATATGATACGCCCAGCTTCTGACGAGGGCTGAAGCTTGAAGGCCTGCCGTGCTCGGAGCGCCCATATGACCTCAACGTGTGTTGGCCCTTGCCGCACAATTCAACCTCAGCTTGGTCGCCATTTGATTCCATAATTAAACTGAGGCACCATAGGCGCCCAGTACTCACCATGCAGTCGCCGTCACCGGTCACCGTAGAGGCTATCAATCGAAAGATCGAACCTTCCTGGGCAGGTAGTAAACGATGGCGCCACTGTTCAAAATCTTTTGTTTGTGATATCCACGAATTGCACGGTATGTTGTCGACAGGCGATGTCGGACTCCCGTACATCATTAGTTTTGTGCAGTTCATGATCAAGGTATGTGCTTCACTAGCATTATAAAAATCAATTCGCTGAAAAGAGATATGCAGCACGGGTGATGCATTCGGTCAATTTATACTCATTGTCCACGATTCGTCTGGGGTTCAACAGTCCTTAGCCGAACCCAGGTCGTCAACTTCTCGCTCTTTATTACGATGCTTAAAGGTCATGCCAATCACCTGAAGTGTATCCGAGATTATCCATCTACGTTGGAATGATTTCATGATCAACAACATTAATGAGCCAGTGCGATGTACATTATTTGTGAGGTCTCGTTTGGTGTGCTCGGATTCGGATCAATTTACAGCAAACAATCGATCGTCAGTACTTCAGTGATGGCCTCAGAATCTCAGCGGCGCAAATTCCTGACCGTGCTTCCGCACTCGCACTCGCACTCGCACCCATCGCCTCGCTTGTGTTGTCCCTCGTATTACTTACATGTTTACAGTGACGCAGAAATGATGCTCGTTGACGCTGCGGTACGTTTTACCACTGACTGTGCTGATAAATTCTGACGTCGAAAGCTAGTTCCACGAGAAACGTGTGCACTTCACTCGCAGTCGCGCATAGCCTTCCTATGGCGTTGCTTTTCTGTTGTATGTTTTTCATTTCACGTGATTCATCCTATTTTTATTCGAGGTCTCCATTAGAATTAGAACCTTGATTTTTTACACTCTGGATGTTGTGATTTCATCTTACATAAAACTATAATGGCGTATCTATTATATGCAGCTTTCTGGTGGTGATAGTCTGCTGGGTCCCGGAGACATTGTGCACTACTTAGTGGCTTATCCAATCGTAGAAAAATATTGTACGTCACGGATATCTGAGTGGCGGCGTCATCAGACGAAAGTCGTTGTTGATTGGTACTATGGATCAGGCCGATTCGCCAACCGGTTCTGAACGAGCGAATTTATGAGCCTGCGTAGGCTTTCCCACATAGAGGTCGCCAAACTTCCTCTCCGGGATCTAGGTCCATGTACAAGTGGTAGCTGGCCGTTACCGGCGCGCTGCGTGGCCCCCCTCGCTCGCTGGGTTTTTAAGATAAAATGTTATGCACGCAGGCACGAGCGGAAAGACTAAAACTCACTCGGCCTGCACGACCTTCAGCGTCTCCTGCACCATTCTGTCCAGGTTCCGACTCCTTTTCCCCCAATTGTTCAGAGTCGGCGTGGTCGTCATCAGACTTTTCGTGGAGTGAGCGCAGAAGAGAAAAAGTATTCAAGGTGAGTCACCTCATCATATGAATCACAAGCACTTTTAGAGTCAGAATCGGAATCAAGTCGATCCTACGGGCGATGAGCTCAAGCAAACAAGACGAGACGGCGCACAAACCTCTATTGTACCAGACGACGTATCGGTCCATGCACCCTCCTCGCCATCAGATTCCACCTCTTCGTCCAGATCCGCCTGGTTTGATTCAAGCCGCGGATCCCTGGGGTCAGGGAATCCAGTTACCATTTCAGCACAGAGATGATAACTAGCGTGACGTACTCAGGTTCGTTGAGCAAGGCCTGGAAAGAGGCTTGATGCTCGTAAAAGTATACGAGGGCTTTTTCGATTTTGTCCTCCGTCTCGCTCGCAATGATGGCGCTGGTCTCCCTTAGGACATCTATGCAAGCTTGGGAGTCGGCTTCAGAGAAAAATTGACGAAGATGAGCGGGCCCGCTGGCGGTCGAGTAGAGGATGTCAAGGAAGACACTGCAATTGTACAGCACAAGCCGGAGGCTGCTCTGGAGGTCGGCGAGAGCCGGATCTTCTCCCATGGCCTCCTTGATATGGTCGGCCACAGCCAGCACGATCCTCTGCAATTCTAAAGCAATGCGTAATGTTGTAACGCCGTCGGAGGTGTCCATCGCGTTTCAACAGAGGAAAGCTAATGAGTAGAGCGATGGAATCAAAGAGGCGCCCGTTGGTGTGAAAGGGAGTTCGAATGGGAGGCGGGAATCTAACCGCATCATAAATATTTAGGAATATGATACGCCCAGGCCATCTTGCTGTGCTCGGAGCGCTCATAACGAACGTAACTTCCTGTGCCAGCTTTGCCATATTCAGTCAGGGCCGTCCACCAGGTGGCCAAAAGTTTTGATTAATTAAGCTGAGGATGGAAGGACTACAGACGCCCACTACCTGTCTTGCAAGACTCACTGACACGCAGTTCGTGCATGGACTTGTAGAAGGTATAAATCGGAAGACTCACCCCTCCTTGTACTGGTCGCCGTGAAGGATGGTCCATTCTAGGATTCGAAAACTTTTGCCAACAAGACCTATCAATACCGTATGTTCAGGTTGTCGACAGACTACAGGCAGGGTTTTCTAACATGTGTCGCACAGGATGAAGAAGAGACCACAATCGAGGTTAACCACCAAGCATTGGTAAACATCCTCACTCGTTATCCTGGACCTTTCGATGGTGCCTATTTGGTTTTGGTTGTCCTGTGACATTTCCCCTGATACATCATCCAAGTCTTCCGAGAACTGATCCAAAATGCTGATGACGCTGAGGCGCAAACAATACAAATCCACTTTGAAACGGAGAAGAGCGGCGCCGCTACTACGTCAACTAACGTAGACATCAGTAAAGTCAAGGTCAGCACGCTGTCCCGGTTGTGCTGCCTGTGCTCTTAGCGTCAGAACCTACTCATGTTTACGGACAGGTGCGCAAATGGATCATCAAGAATGACGGAAAGCCGTTGCGGGATGAAGATTGGGGAAGGCTTCGAAAGATAGGTATGCAGATCCCTTCAAGCTTCGGGAGCAACGAGCTCTCTTACTCATTTTGCTTGTCAGCCGAGGGAAACCGAAACTCGTCAAAAGTTGGCGCTTTTGGAGTTGGTAAGTAACCTAAAACTTTATGGTTTAGACTGGCGAAGGGACGAATTCGGCGCGCAGGGTTTTACATTGTGCTGAGCGTGTGCGACAAGCCTCTGGTGAAATCCAACGGTAAGCTATTTCGAGTCTGGCTATCCTCTAATATTTTTTAATATTTTTCTAGGCAGGTGTCTGAAAATGACTCGGGGGAAAGAGGTTGGTCCAGAAGATCCCTCGCTTGAGATTGCTGATTTACAAAACATAGCTCCGAGTGAAAATGGAACCTTATACACCAGATGCACAAGACGCAGAGATGACATCGATCGAACTCAATCTCAAACCGGATGTTCCAGACCCGTTGCCAAAGCTAGCCGATCTAGCGAGGTTCCTTGTTTCTTCGATAACATTTCTGGAAAAAATCCACACTATCAAAGTATTCCTCGACGAACGGCCACTTGTGTGTATCAAGAAAACAATTACGACCCTGCCTTCAACTGAAAGGTTCGAAAATACCCCTGGGATACTGGTTATCAGATCTATAGATCGTGCGGGTACGTGTCGTTGGATCCTAGGTCTACAGACCTTCCTGAGGCCTTACACAGTACAGCATGTTACGGTTCATGCCGTACAACAAGCGTTCCCGAAAGAACTTTCTGTGAGCGAAGCTGATGGTGGGGACAAGGAAACCGCGTTGCTTCCACAAGGATCTCTCGTCTGCGACATGACGAAGGAAAGTGCTATCACTGTTGCTTATGACCTCTACACCGCGCAGGTACAAGCCAATCCACCGTTAGAAATGAAGAATAGTGTCGAGTCACTCATGAAAGCCCTCCCGGAGCAATTTTTATGCAAAGTTGTATATGTGGGCACTTATTTATCGCGCAATCTGCTTATTCTCAATTCGAATCTTCATTTTTTCAGTTCAACTCTAAACAGAATAAGGCGGTTGTAGAAAGTGATATGTCGCACTTTTTCCGGGGTTCACATGGAATCCTCCCAGATAGCAACAAGTTCGTCCTCTTATTGTCTACATTTCAAACTACTGACTGACAGAACGAAGTGGACGCATCTTCATCGTAAGGAATTTGGATATTCACATCATCGTTGCTAACCATTATCTTAGGGTCAGAGCACCCGCCAGAACACAGGCATCGGGTTGCACATTGGGAGTCATTTTCTGCCGACTGTTGAACGTGGCACAGTGGATCTGACGTAAGCTCTTCGCCCCTCTCCCGAAATATATTTTGACATTCCTGGCAGGAATGGGCAAGTTGCCGGTGTGTGCGCATCCAATGCTTTTGCAACATAGGATTGAAAACGATATTAACAGTGTGGAATGAGGCTGTTTTCAAGGTAGCCGGGTCCCTGGCGCGGGTTGTTCACGAACAAGAGATGGAACGCGCGCAGAAATCGGACTCTGACCAGATGAAAATTGGACTTTACACGATGAAGCAATTCGCCTTTGAGGGAAAAGCGGATGATCGTGTTTCGAAACACTTGAAGGATGGCTTTTTCCTCGCGCCAGACTTGCGTGTCCTTACCACAACTGGAGTTTCAAGTGTCACGAAAGTCCGAAAGCGCTCTGCACCACTTTCCTTTCTAAGAAGCTATCTCTTCCTCAGTGATGATATTTCAAAACACCACCGGGACCTTCTTGCTGAAAGGTGTGACATTCGGAAAATGTCACTCAAGGACCTGGTAGACGAGTTTGCTAGCGGCGTGTCTGAGGACCAAATTCTTGCCTTTTTCAGTTGGTGGAAGAGTCCCGGGAGAGAAGTCAAAAGCAAGGAGGGCCTCTTCGAAAAGCTGTGCTCAGAAGGCAGATTCCGTCTGAACGGTGAAGATATCATGATCAAGGACATCAAGCAGTATACGCTCGTTACTGCTGAGAAAGATCTTCTTCCATCCGACACCCTCTACGTCCCAGAATCACTGGTGCCTGTCCTGGATCAATTTCGTCTGTTTGGCTGGGTTTCGTTCGGCACGCTTCGTTGGCTAGAGCATTGTGGAAAACTGCTGCAGCACCACGGGGGTAGGGAAAAAGAGGTGATTGGCCACCGCGTATTTAGTGTCCTCACTGGACCACGAGGCATATCATACCTACCGAAGCAAGACCGTGGCCAAGCAAAGAAGTTCCTAGAGTCCGTCGAGTGCATACGGACAGACAAAGGGATGAAAAAGCCAAGCGAGTCGTATTTTACTGTTGCTGGAATCCTTGAAGATCTACCTGTCGTTGACGACAAAATATTATCCAAAGAAGTGCTACAGGCGTTAGAAGATCTTGGGGTTCATCGAAGTGTAGACTGGGATACATTGCTATCAAGGTATAGTACATGGTTTGTCATTTGCTCGGAGTGATTAACGAATTCCCTAGGTTGGAATTGGACACTAAAGCTGACACGAATGTTCGCTTTCTTCGCTATCTCGTGGATGTCAAGGGTACAGGAATGCTGGACAATCATATTGAAGACCTCAAGAAGCGGAAGGTTTTCGCCTCCGAATGCCATGGACGACTAGTGGTGACCGAACTGTATCGCCCAGATGTGCTCAACGGAAAACTTCGCGAGTTGGGCCTTCCTATTCTCGATCTGAGCCCTGGCGGATCGATAAATATCGATATTGGGGATATGCTCGAACTCTTAGGCACGAGGAAATACCCACCACTCCAAAAGATTATTGGATGGTTGTCCGGGCCGGACTCGGAGGATATCAAGGGCATTGCGCGAGAATGTCTTCAGAAACACAAGGAGGGGTATCGCAAGGAGGCTATGGAGGCCATGGGGTCAAGTGGGGCCTCCATTTCTGCGACAATCGCTGAGGAGCTTGCTGCTCCCCATCGAGTGGGTTTTCTCCCATTCCGAGAGTAAGATCGAACATTTAACGCTCTCTAGATGGTTTGGCCTTCTAGCTGGATAGAGCCTGGGTTTGATCAGATTTCTGACTCATTACAAAACGAGGAGCTTTTACTCGAAGTACTTGGTATGAAAGAGGAATCCCCCGCCGCCATGCTTCTCGATTTTTTGAATGACTGTCTCCCAGAGATGGAGATGGCCGGTTTGTTGGAACGACTAAAATCACATGGTACGCATCGATCATATATCTTTCATAATACTACACTGAGATTGTTCTCGCAAGACTTATGCGATCTCTCAGACATCCAGTTTGTGCCCACGCGGCTCGATCTCCCTCATTTTGAGTATAAGCGCCCGCGAGATTGTTTTGTTTCATCTGATCCTGCACCGGGTCACTTGATTGACATTCTTCCGATCGTGAACTTTGGTGAACGGGGAAATCGGTTTCTGGTAAAATGGGGTGCCAAAGCTGGTCTTCCTCAAGCTTTAGATATTGCCCAGGAGATGGCAAAGGATCCCGGTCACTATCTTCAGCGGCTCGGAAATGATTTCGAACGGTCAGTTTATGTGATCAAGCTCCGTCGAGAAGTGCTCATGCACCTTTAGTTACCGGCGTGACCTGAAAGACATCGCTGCGAAATTCGACACATTTCCTAATTATCTTAAACAAAGCATGCGTGCGCAACCGATGCTGCTTGCCATATGCAAGCGAGAAGATTCCTTGCACTATAACGAACTCAGGCTAGCGACCAATATCTTTATTAGCAGAGACAAGGGAAACCTTTATGACTTCGGCCGCTTTGCTTTTGTCGCGCCAGAAGGTCTGGAAGGTGAGCGCTACCCATTGTGCTACTGTAGACACAGGCTCACCCAATAAATAGCACTATACAGGAAACTGGGATCAGAGCTCTTGGACAACTGCGTGCACCAGGTTAATCGCGTTCACGCTCTCGATGAATCTGAGTACTCTTATCTGCGATTCAGCCGAGAATGCATCCTGCAATGTGCCGAATGTTTCACGTCCGATGAACTGGTAAATGGGCGACAATCGGATGTCTCAGTAGACGACCTGCGTGTGAAGTATGGTCTTCAAATTAAACTTTGCAGTAAAGTCGAACTGGTGAAGATGTACGTCCCGCCGTCTGGCCACCTGCCAGAGGAGGGACTGTATTTTGACGTTCCTACTGGCTCGACGGTGAATGCAGCATTCGAACCTGAGTCGTATACTATATGGGTTGGAAAAAAGGCGGAACGAGACGCGATGTTGAAGGGGTACGTTATATTCATCATCATCTTTGCGGCTTTAAGCTGAGGAGATTTGTAGTATCGCAGACGCCCTTTGCAGCCTCCTCCTCAAAGAACACAGCCCTCGGGATGCGTTGATAATGAAGTTATTCCTGGCGGATACCGAAGGCTGTTTGGAATATGGTAAGAACCTCCGGTTCGGGGCTAGATTTGTTCTGACAGCTGCAAGCTACATATGGCAAACCGATAACTGCTCAGGACATATCGCATCAACCAAACATTGTGTTGACTCTACGAGGCCCAGATCAACTGGATATAAATATGGGACGAGCAGACGAGAAATATTCAAACCAGTCGCTCTCTTTCTTTGGGAGTCCAGCCTCGGGGTCTCGGTCGCAGGAATCCAAGCACAAATCGGGCTGGCGGAACATGGTGGCTAGCCTGGGTACTAATGGCCATGAATATGGTGAGATGCTACGCACTCCTACATTAGACGTACCTCAATTTAGTAATCATAGCTCCCATCCAGTGGGGAAAAGACGCACTCCATTCATTGAAGAAAGAACCACCCCCTGGACAGTCCTCGAACACTCGTCATCTCGCATGTGCATCAAAGAAAGACACTCGCTGCAAATCTGTATGTATAGAACGCCAACCGGACAGTGAGTTGTATCCTATTACATTCAATAACCATTGTACATTTGTTTCGCAGACAACCTCGAACGTTTCACAATCAAATTTTACTGGGACAGTGAGCGCAGAAAATTTGTCCATGATTTAGCACGTTTGTTATTGACTATTTATTGACAGGAAGGTCGCAATCTCGTAAATTCGACCCTGAAGCACTGCGCAAATTTGCAGAACTTGTTTACGATCTAGGACTCCGAGTATTTCAAGTGAATCACTCGGCGACATTCTCCATCATTTGGAATGACAAGGACCAGGACCTGATGGGTTTCAATCGTGATCAGGAGCGCATTTTTCTTAACCTAGCGCATTACTACAAACACCGTGTGTAGTTTGGTTCTCACATTCTATTCGTGACCAGCTGACTAGAACCCGATGATAGATTACAAGACCCAAGCTCAAGAAGAGAAAGTGGTCACTGATTGGTAGCCCATCTTTGAACGCAGTGTGTACACGGGCTAACCATTATTTATCAAAAAGGTACTTTATCCTTGCGCATGAAATCGCGCACAATAAATCCTTGCACCATGACGTTGTTCACGAGACGGCCTTCGCGGGGCTCTGTGTGAGGCATCTCGGTGCACTTTACGAATATTATCCTTCTTGCGAGGAGTATGTACAATCAGGATTATGTTCCGAGACTGCGAACGCAACGAAGCTTGGGCATTCTACGTAGTCGCACAATTGCTTTTACTATCTCCGTTTGCATTTCTTTTGTAACAGCTATGTACGTTGTCCAAATATGTTTGAATACCAGTCGACGGAAACCTTTCTGGTTGCTTGGGAGGTGGACATGTAGAGGAATAGCTGGAATTTGAACGAACGTACGACGAAGCACTAACTTACTATTAGAATGCAAGTTCAATAGTGACAGTAAATCCATCACTTCACTTCCGTTTCACGATCGTTGCTAACGGGTCAACCTAAAATTATACGCTCAGTACTGCGGCGACTACGGTATGGAATAAGACATCAGTTGAAATAGGAGAGGAATTGTTCGTGGCCAGGCGCTGTCCTCCTCGAACACTCACATTCCCCACGCAGTGAATGGTCCTAAACCGCTCTGCCGCATATTCCCGCCCCCGCCAGGTCTGAATTGACCCTGCTGAAAATGTGATAGATATAAAACTCGTGATAAAAAATATCATGTAGGAGCGCTCAGCAACCTGACGTCCCGATCGTTTGATAGTACGCAGGTCCACGTAAACGAAGCCAAACAATGATCACGTGAACGTTTCTTCCTCGGAGCTAACAAGTTCACAGCATGCCGTCGCATGCGAATACTTCAACCATTCGCGCCATAGCCAATCACTGGGTATTCGATGTAATTACAAGTCATCGTCACGCCGCCACTCCCTCTGAATACAGCCACATGCCACCGCAATCTGACGTCGCTTCAGACGCTGCTAGTCATATCGCACTCAATGTCATGACGAGCCGTCATTCTACTACTCCCCCTCAGAAGGAGCGCTGCAGTACAACACCAATAAACCTTAAACCCGGAATTCCTGACCAAGAACGGCGGTGCACTCCATGTAGTAGAAACCCAGGGTAAGCTTTGACAGCTTCGGACGAATGTTATTTCATCTAGGCTCATCGAACCATAGGGAATTTGCAAACGTTGATATCCCAGCCGGAAAGCAGAGTCTTGTGTACGTTGTCCTTCTGTGACCCAGCACGCCTTGATGTGTAGAACTTGTCAGGGTATTACCACCTCCGGACTTGGGCTGGGATGAATTCATTCACCCAGAAGGAAATGTCTTCTATTGCCGCAAGGAATTGGCGAGTTTCGAGGAAATAGTACAGTGCATCCATGTACGCTTTGGATCTTTCTTCTCACCCGCTCCTCTTCCCAGAAAATTGTTACGGACGCACACCTCCTGGACGACCTTCCCTTGGCTGATGAGATTCTGCGTTTGGCACGACATCTCATCAGCAAAGCAGAGGCCATGCTGGACGGTGCGACAGAGCTTGTGCTAAATTTGGAGTCCCATGATCCACCTTGTTGTCGTTATTACTTTGTCGACCTCACCGGTCGCCGACTCTTTTGGCAGAGCACAGTAACGCTAGAAGATGTTTTCGGCGGGAAGTTTGAAGGAGTTACCGACTTAAAACAGATCAGTGGGTTCGCACCATTTGATCCTCAAATTTACGCTGACAACTGTTCCAGAGTATCTCATGGAACAACACTACTGGTAGGTTATTTCCATATAATCTAGGCGCATTTTCCTCTGCGGTCCGCTTCCCGTGTTCAATCAGTCTCTCCCCAGGTGTCATATGGAATACTACCCCCACGGCCGTATCCTTTCTAGAACCATCTTCAATGAACTCAGAGGACTACTAAACTATGCCAAGGCTGGTGGGTAGACTCTGGGCCATTATATACACATCCCTTATTCCGTGTGCAGATCTAGTTCTTTCTGATACCTCCTTAAGTCCGTTTACCCAAGAAGAAGTGGCTTCGCTCCTTTCTCTCGTGAAATCACTAAAAGGTGTGTTTTATTGACGCATGCTCACGCTGGCAGCTCTGAACATTGGCTAAGATGACGTGGGCTCATCCAGCGAGTATAGTTTTTGCATAGTTGGTAAGTTTGATATCAACATCATTGACCTCATTTCACTGATACGAAATTTACAGCGCGGTTGATGAACAAATTTGGTAAATTTCTATCCATTAATCACGATTCCTCTGACGTTCATCAGCACGTAGCCGAAACCAAATTTGTGAACTTTTTCGGTCAAAAGTATGCACGCCTAGATGCAGATATGTTCATTTTTGGGGAAGAGGAACAAGACCGTTGGCTGTCCATCGTGAATTTTCTTCTCTTGGCCTTATTCAAGGATCACATCGATCGTCTGAAGCGTGTTTGGGCCGATCATATGATCATCCATCCGCGATGGAAGGATTTCGTGACCAGTACCATAAACGAACTAAGCCGATGTACAATATTCGTGAGGGCATTGCGTTTCGTGTGCCTGGATTAAACTTACATCCAATAGTCAATAGTGATACTCACGGCGAATTTCGCTTTCTTGGCTGTACCCGGAATAATCGACACCTCGAGTCCAGATCCAAATCCCTCCCCGTCACAAATTATTATCTATGCTTCCGCGCTCTTCTCAATTGCATCGGTCGTGTTGTCACTTGCGTTACTAAATGTTTACAGCGATCCAGAGATGGTACTCGTTGATGTTGCGGTAGGTGTTACTCCTAACCATCATAGTGGGTTCTAACCTGTTTCTCCAACGTAGACAACCGCCATGAGAAGAGTGAGCAAGAAAGTGGGGATCGCTTCTCTCGCACTCACACACGGTCTTCCTATGGCATTGCTTGTCTGGTCGTATGTCTTCCTCTGCACATATGATATATCCTTTTCTCATAATATATTTGCGCTTCTTCTAGAATCTTACTTTTCTTTGCGGCTCTGGCGGTTGAAATTTTTATCTCAAGACATCTTGTTACTATCACAATCCTTGGTGTTATATGCGGTCTTTTAGTGCTGTTGGTCGGTTGGGGTCTGAGGACCCTGTGGGCCATTCGCTAGTGGTATTTATATATTGCTGGAAGGTGGTATTGATAGTATTGTACAACATGCAATGTACTAGAACATGACAGCGCGATATTTATTATTGATACCAATCCAATTGAAACAAGTGAGATTCAGCCCTCGCAGCACAGAAGTCAAGCTCCTGCTAACGGATGCGGACCCGACTCTCGTGTGAAGGAACCACCCAGTGTCCCTTGTCACTCGCCGAACTGCACGATAAGATATCTTTTCTCTACTTTTAACATGTGCTTGTTTGGACACACGGAAGGACGTTTGCGCTGGAGAAGTTCATGCAACAAGAATTTTCTAGTATGTATGGGGTGGCCGAAACTTGCAGTGGTTCCCATCAAGCCTATCGCGGAGCAGATCGAGAGTGAGAAGGAATATAATTATGTGAGGTAGATTACCTGATTCTACCGAGTCGCAATCAAGTCAATCCTGCGGGCGGTGAGCGCGAACATCCCAGACATGAGGCGTACACAAACCTCTCCTGAATCAGAAGACATCCTGGCGTATAGATCCTCCTCGTCATCCGATAGCATCCCTTCGCGCAAATCCTCCTGGCTCGATTCGAGCCGTGGGTCCCTGAAATTATCATGAATTCCGGTCACGACAAAGTTCTGCGCAAGTAAGGGCGATAACCAGCGCTACGCACTTGGGCTCATCGAGCAAGACATGGAAAGTGGCCCGATGCTCGTGAAAATATATAAGCGCTCTTTCAACCCTATCCTCCGTCCCGCTTGAAATAATATCGCCCGTGGCCTTGAGGACATCTATGCATGCTTGAGCGTCCGTATCAGCGAACAACCGGCGGAGGCGAGTGGCTCCGCTTGCGCTCGAGTAGATGATATCGAGAAAGGTGCTGCAGTTGTACAGGACGAGTCGGAGATCGTTCTGGATGTGGGTTAGCGATGGATCTTCTCCCATGGCATGCTTGAGATGGTCGGCCGCAGCCAGAACAACCCTTTGCAACTCCAAAGCAATGCGTAATGCTGTGACACCGTCAGACGACTCCATCATGTGTCAACAGGATAGGGTTGATGAGTGGAGCGATAGAAGCAAGGAAACGTGTCAATCTGAGTTCTGAGTGAAGGCACTGGAACCTAGGGTGGCGGGAGGCAGTGATTGTCACTGATGCGGCGGAAGCGTGGGAACTCCGTGTATGAAAGGGAGCGACTGCCTGTCAATGGTGAATTCCACAGTGAAAGAGTGAGAAGGCGAGAACCTGAGGCCCATCTCTCATATATCTCCAGAAGCGACGTTCAAGGATTTGTTACGCCCAGCGTTTAATGAACGTCTACCTTGTGAGCTCGTTGTAACAATTTCGATTCCAAGCTCAGGGTCATCCTTACATAAGCAAACCTGGCATCGGCACCGCCGGGGCCATTGCTGGCGCCTGCCACTAGTGTCCGAACGGTCTTGCAATCCAGCTCTCGTGTGGACTCATCAAGAGGGTATAAATCAAGAGGGCTGGCATCATTGTTCTTGCACAGGTATATAAAAGATGGCCTCTAACAATCCGCGCGGCGAACCAGTGGCTGCTACCAGCATGATTGTATGTTATTGACACACCGCGGAGATGAATAAGTTCTAACGTATGTCGTGCAGGATGAGAAAGAGACCATAGTGGAGGTTAATAAGAGGGCGTTAGTGAACCTCCTCACCCGTTATCCAGGCGCTTTCGATGGTGACTTATTCAAATTATATCGCGCTACCTGCAATGTTTTCTCTGACTATCGTACTAGTCTTCCGAGAATTGATCCAAAACGCCGACGACGCCGAGGCAGAAACGGTAGAGATTCACTTTGAAACGGGAGAGAGCATACCTGGCCCCATCGTAAACATCAGTGAAGTCAAAGTCAGTGCGCTTTATGTACACTCGCGCGTCAAAACCCTCTCACTTTGATAGGTACGCAAATGGATCATCAAGAATGACGGAATTCAATTGCAGGAAGATGATTGGAAGAGGCTTCGAAAGATAGGTACACCGATTCCTTGTCCGAAGAGAAGCGGATTGACTCGCGGGATTTTCTTCATTCAGCTGAGGGAAACCGAAATTCTTCAAAAGTTGGCGCTTTTGGAGTTGGTAAGTAGGCTGGAACATGGTCCCGATCGATGAAGCGACGAACTCGACATACAGGGTTTTACATCGTTTTGAGTGTATGCGACAAGCCGCTGGTGAGATCCGATGGTACGCTACTATTTCAAGCCTGGCGATCCTCCCAATGGTTTTTGATATTTTTCTAGGCAGGTATCTGAAAATGACTCGGGGGGACGAGGTTGGTCTTGAAGAATCACCGTTCCAGAGTACTGATCTGCAAGGCATAGCTTCGAGTGAAAATGGGACCTGATACACAATACGAGGAGATGACATCTATTGAACTCGACCTCAGATCAGACGTCCAGAAACCGTTGCCAGAGCTAGTTGATCTAGCGAGGTTCCTCATTTCTTCGATAACGTTTTTAGATAGTATTCACACTATCAAGGTATTCCTTGACAAGTGGACACTTCTGCATATCCATAAAGAGCGCAAGTCCCAGCCCTCGACTGGGATTTTAGAAAAGACTCCTGGGATAATGGTTATCAAATCTATAGACCGTGCTGGTGCGTGCCGTCACATCCTGGATCCGAGTCCTTCCTGAGAGTCTCGGGCAGTACAAGAAATCACGCTTGATGTCATCCAAGAGGCGTTCCCGAGACCAAAGGAGCCTTCTACAGACGAGGCTGATGATGAAGACGACCAAGTTTCATCGTTTCCACAGGGATCTCAAACGTCAGACACCTTTTTGCCCTCCTGTGATATGGAAAAAAAGTGGACGCTCTCCGTCGCTTATGATCTTTACACCGCGAAAGTGAAGGCAAATCCTCCGCCACAAATGAAGGATGGTATCGAATCAGCCATGAAAGCCCTCCCGGAGCAATTTTTGTGCAAAGCTGCATATGTGGGGATAGTTTATTCTACCACCTGTTTATTCATTCGTAATCTTTGTTTGCGCAGTTCAACTCCGAACAACGCAATACCGTCGCAAAAAATGAAATGTTGCACCTTTTCAGGGGTTCGCACGGAATCCTCCAGGATAACAAGTTCGTACTTTATTCTCTACATTGCAAACTGCTGATGGACCCCCCAAAAAAACGAAGTGGATGCATCTTCGTTGTAAGTAATTCGGATATCCATTCGAATTTTTTTAACTGTTATATCAGGGTCAGAGTACCCGGCAGAACACGGGCATCGGGCTGCACATTGGGAGTCATTTCTTGCCAACCGTCGAGCGTGGTACGGTGGACCTGGCGTAAGTCCTTCGTTCTTTTCCTCAAATATTTTTGACATTCTCGCCAGGAATGGCCTAGTTGCCAGTGCGTGCATATACAATACCATCGCAATCAGCAATTGATATGGTATTGATAGCCTGGAATGAGGCCGTTTTCAAGGTAGCTGGATCCCTGGCGCGGGTTGTACACGAGCAAGAAATGGAACGTGCGGAAAAGGCCGAGTCCGACCAGATGAAATTGATTGGACTGTACACCATGAAGCAGTTCGCCTTCGAGGGACAAGCGGATGAGCGTGTTTCGCAGCACTTGAAGGATGGCTTCTTCTCTACAGCACACTTGCGTGTCCTTACCACCACTGGGATCTCAAGTGTCACGAACGTCAGAAAACGCTCTGCAGTCCCGCAATCATTTCTACGGAGTCACCCATTCCTCAGTGACGAGCTTTCAACACGTCAGCGGTCCCTTCTCACCGAACGGTGCGACATTCGGAAAATGTCTCTACATGACCTGGTAGATGAGTTCGCTGATGGCGTATCCGAGGGTCAAATGCTCGCCTTCTTCGATTGGTGGAGGACTTCCAAAACAGAATTCAAGAACGAGGAGGACCTCTTGGCGCAGATCCGTTCAAAGGGCAAACTCCGTTTCAATGGAGAAGAGATCATGATCCAGAGTATCAAGCAGTACACGCTCGTTACTGCAGAGGAGGACCTCCTTCCAGCCGAGACCCTCTACATCCAGGAATCGCTGGCGCTTGTCCTGGACAAACGTGATTTGCAGTTGTTTGGTTGGGCTCCGTTCGACATGCTTGATTGGCTGATGTATTGCGGAGAACTATTGCCAAACCATGAAAATGAAGAGGAGTCGATTGGCGACCGCGTGTTCACAATCCTTACTGGACCACGGGGCATATCATGCCTATCGAAGCAAGACCGCGATCAGGCGAAGAAGTTCCTAGAGTCCGTCGAGTGCATACGAACAAACAAAGGGATGAAAAAGCCAAGCGAGTCGTACTTTACAGTTACGGGAATCTTTGACGATCTACCCCTCGTTGATGACGAACAATTGCCCAAAGAAGTGCTACAGGCGTTAGAAGACCTCGGAGTTCATCGAAGAGTAGACTGGAATGCATTGTTACCCGGGTATAGTACATGACTTGTTATCTATTCCAAGTGATTGACGATTTTCGTAGGTTGGAGAAGAACACTAGCGCTGATATGAACAATCGCTTTCTTCGATATCTCGTGGATATGAAAGGTACGACAGTGTTGGATAGCCACATTAAAGACCTTCAGAAGCGGAAGGTGTTCGCTTCTGAAGACCACATACAACTGGCTGCGACCGAACTGTATCGCGCCGATGTGCACGATGGTAAACTTCGCGAGCTAGGTTTCCCTATTCTCGACCTGGGACATGACAGGTCGATAGATTCCGATCTCGCGTTTATACTTGATCAACTAGGCGTGAGGAAATGCCCCCCACTCCAAAAAATTGTTGAATGGTTGTCCAGGCCACCTTCTGAGGACCTCAAGGCCTTTGCTGAGGAATGTCTTCAGCAATACACGGGAGGGTACCGCAAGGAGGCCATGGAGTCAAGTGAGGCCTTCATTCCTACGACCGCCGGCGAACTTGCTGCTCCTAATCGGGTAGGTTGTCTTCCGATCCGAAAGCAGCTCTGCTCACTTAACAATTCGCTAGGTGGTCTGGTCTCCTACATGGGCAGAGCTTGGGTTTGATCAGATTTCCGATTCATTACAAGACGAGGAGTTTTTACTTGACGCACTTGGGATGGAAGAAGATCCCCCTGCCGTCGTGCTCGTCCATTTTCTGAAGAACAATCCCCTAGATATGGAGATGGCGCAACGTTGGTTGGAACAACTAGAATCGCACGGGGGTGGTACGTGTTGGTCTTGTGTGCATCACGAAACATACTGACCTTATTTTCTCAAGACTTACTCGAGCTGACGGACATCCCATTTGTGCCAACCCTGGTCGATTTCCCCCCATTTCAATATAAATGCCCCAGAGAATGTTTCGTTTCATTTGGCCCTCCGCCAAATCACATGGTTCACATTTTTCCGATTGTGAACTTCGGAGAGCGTGGCAATCGTTTTTTGTTGAAATGTGGTGCCAAAGCTGGCCTTCCTCAAGCCGAGGACATTGCTCGGGAGATGGTAAAGGATCCCAAACAGTATCTCCAGCGGATCGGAGAGGATTTCGAACGGTCAGTATTCGCGATCAAGCCTGGGTGAAAGTGCTTACGTGCGTTTAGTTACCGGAGTGACCTACGAGATATTGCTGCGAAATTCGACACATTCCCTGGACATCTAAAAAATGGTATGCGTAAGCAGCCGATGTTGCTACTTGCCATACGCAGGCAAGAGGGCTCCGTTGCTCAGGAACTCAGACTTACGACCAATATCTTGATTGGCGGGGACAAGGAAAACCTTTCTGACTTCGGTAGTTTCGCTTTTGTGGCCCCCGACGGCCTCGAGAGTGAGTGCTACCCGTTGCACTGGTCCATCTACCATGTTAACCACTTTATAGCATTGTACGAAAGGCTGGGGTCGAAGTACTTGGATAACCGTGTGGACTACATCACTCGTGTCTACCCTCTCAGTGGATCGGATTCCTCCTCTCCGCCATTCAATCGAGCAAGCATTCTGCATTGCGTCGACCGTTTCATGTCCGATGAACTGGTCATCGGACGTCAGTCGAATATTACAGTAGACGAACTACGACGAAATCACAATCCTCAAGTGAAACTTTGTAGCGAAATCAAACTGGTGAAGAAGTATTCCCCACCGACTGGCCATCTGGCAGAAGAGACACGACATCCTGAAGTTCGTACCCGCTCAGTGGCCGCAGCATTCGAGCACAAGTCAAAGACCGATGTGTATACTCTTTGGATTGTTAACAATGCTAGCGAGTCGGACGTGACGACCGAGTTCGCCACCCTCCTTCATCTTGCGGTTTGTTGAACTGAGGTCATTCCCAGCGTTGCAAGGGCACTTTGCCGCCTCCTCCGAACGTACAAGCACCGGAATTTCTTGTTGATGAAATCGTTTCTGGCGGATCCCGAGACTCGCAGGGCCCGTGATGGTAAGAACCTCCAGTCTGAACTTTGGATCAACTCTGACAGTTGGGATTTACAGAGGGGAACGTTACAAATACTTCCGAGCCGCCGTCTATGCCACGAACTATACCAGATCAAGAACAGTCGCATAAGAATAAGAAACGAGCAGACGAGAAACATGCAGACGGGTCGGGTTCTCCCTCTACGGGAACTCCGGGAACTCGGCCTCGGGAGCCTGGTGAGCCCAAGCGCACACCAGGTTCGCGAATCACGAGAACCGATTCAGATGCCCGCGATCTCGAATTTGGTATGATACAACGCATCCCCACATCAGAAAGTGCCTTGATCCTGTTTTTATAGATCCCGTTCAATGGGCAAAAGAGGCGATCAGCTTGTGTCCGAAAGATTCATCTGATCAGTCCCCGAAGTCACGACAAAATGTTACAAGTGCACCGAAGAAGGACACGCGTTGCAAATCCGTGTCTCCTACAAGTTTCGACCGAGACGGTGAGTTCCATGCGATTACATTCAGTGAGCGCCGCAAACTTGTTTCATAGACAACCTCACGACGCATAACATGAAATTTTTCTGGGACAGTAAGCGCTGGAAACAAGCATCACAGTTTGGCGTATATCGTGACTGATCCTTTTTTGAACAGAAAACTCGCGATTGCGTGAATTCGAGCGAGAGGCGCTGGATAACTTCGCGAAACTTATTTGCGAGCTAGCAGACGTGTTTGAAGTGAATCACTCGGAGACGTTCTCCATCATTTGGAAAGACAAGGACCAAGACCTTATCGGTGGCTTCAATCAAGATGAAAAGCACATCTATCTTAACCTAGCGCATTACCACAAGCACCGTGTGTAGTTTGATCATCACATTTTACTCGACGACGGGCTGACTAGAGTCCGGTAATAGATTACCTGACTAATGCGAAGGAACAGAAAGTGGTTGCTGCTTGGTGACCCATTTTCTTCGGAATACACTGTATCCAGGCTAACTTGATTTACTAAACAGGTACTTCATCCTTGCGCATCAAATCGCGCACAACAAATCAGAATACCACAATGAAGTTCACGAGACGGTTTTCGCCGGGCTCTGTGTAAGACATCTCAGCGCGCTTTACAAATACTGTCGTCCTTGCAAGAAGTATCTACAATCAGGGTTATGAGGTTCAGGGTTATAATGATGTTAGTGTTTACGGTCAAACTAGCGGTTTCTATTTAGTCACTTGTACTCTGACTGTTGTATTGCCATTCCCTCTGTAATGTGTTTCTTCCGTAAACTAATGGATGCGTCTGGTTCTGCCAAACATTGCTTCGGATCGAACTTTTCACTAGGTTCGGTTCACGTTCTCCATTTGAAACCTCCCTAGTCGCTGAGAACGCATATTACCTTGCTTCGTCGCCCTTCACTACTAGACTAGTGACCTGACCAGATGAGCTGGCATCTGAGGATAAGTACAGCACCCTCTCGGGCCCGCCAAACAGGCAGTGGTTCTCCACATTAACGTTCGATCTATAGTGGAAACTCATCCCCTTTCCACAATCTCCCAACCATGTGACGCCCTCCACAACACATCCTTTACATACCGACTAAACGTGCTCCCTTCCGTCCCCACCACAGCCCACGCCCTGCCCATGACCAACCCATCCAAGATCGGCGATAGGAATCCCGCCAAATGCACTCCATCGTACTCGTTCCGCAACTCTTCGAGGAGTACCGTCTCTGCGTCGAATGACCCTAGAAAGAATGTACATGGAAACGCGTGCATCAAAGGAGCGAGTAGTGGATTGTCGAGGCCGTCCGGTGCATCAGTTGCGATGTACAAGGGCGCATTAAGGCGACGGAGCTTCGGTGTTGTGTGCAGTGGATTGCGACAGAGGCGCTTGTGAGAGAAGGTGTCAAGGAGAGGTGAAACTGAGGGATGAGGTACCCGGAGGCTGGGCAGGTCTGGGAGTATCTCCGGCGGTCCTAATATTTCGTCGACTTTGGCCATATCGTCGCTCCCGTCTTCACGACCGCCGTTTCTGTTGCCTCCTTTGTCGCCACCCATCTTCACAAAAATGTGCCTCTCGAGTCCCAACGCCGTCTCTGTATCGAGTCCGAGAACGTCTCGAACCAGTTTCCACCAAATGAGCCTCACATTCACTCGTGCCTCGTCTTGAAAACGACCATCCCCCACGCGTACGTGTACACCCACATATGTTCCTCCAAGCGCCTCTCCAATACTCTCCACAGCCAACGTCAATGCCGCATTTGCAAATACCATGTGCCGCCTCACTTCACTCCGAACCCGTTTGTTTTCCGCCTTCCGGAGTCGGAGTCGCGAAGAGCCAAAGAGTGTCCCGAGTTGGATCAGACGCTGGGGTACAGCAGCGAGCATATCGATGGAGATGGTGTGGAGGTACTTGTCGCCATCTCGCATAGGCGCAAGCGTATCTACGAATTGGTATTCGTATGGCTCCGTGTCGGGAAGGAAGAGCGTCTCGTTGGGAGAAGCGCCCAACCATTCTTCTATCCACGCCGCAGTTCCGTTCGACGCGCGTACCAGCACCTGCTGGGCCTCAATTGGTCTCAAGTCCACCAGCCACGCCCATGGGACGAGCGTATACGACATGTAATCCACACATTCGTCTGGCCATGGTATATACGCTGGGAGGTGCGCACAGTGGCTCCGGCCCTGCCGTTTATCACTGAGCCAAAGCATCCGGGAAAGTGTGCTAGACCGGACATAGCGCAAGGTTTTGGCGCCAAGGCGGGCGGGAGGGACGAGGAGAGTGCGATTGAGGAGACGTGCGAGTGTGAGTGCGTTTTCGAGGGCGATGCGCTGGTTGTGGAGGCCGCTGTGAGGGAGATAGGCTAGGTAGGTGGTGTTGGGGTCGGTGCGAAGAATACTGAAACGAGCGTTGGATTCATCGAGGGCATCGGAGGGAATGTCGAATTGGTGTGTAGTTGTATCCTGGTGTAATATGTGCTGTGGCGTGGTGAGGGGCGCGTCAGGCTCTTGCCAAACGTTGCGCTGGAACGCGTGGACTGTATGAGATGGCATCAGCGGGACCGAAGGAATACGCACGGAAGGGGTAAGATGACCGTACCTCGTCGTGAAGAGCCAGTATGCACACGCGAAGCAGGTAAGTGCACCGCACGTCAAGAGCGCGACGAGAATGGCAAGACGACGCGTGCGGCGATATGGTACATGAAGGTGCACGCGGGAGGATGGCTCTACCGAAGAAAGACGCAGGTTGGGTCCAGGTCGGGAGCTACGCGGTGGGCGCATGCGATAGGCGCCCTTTTCGTCTGAAATAGAGGGTGACTGGAAGGCATACCTCGACGTGGTGGACATCATGGACATCGTTTCTGCTGGAACAAGTTGGTCAACTTCAACCAGTTTGTTTGTGTCTGTTGAATTCCAAAGGTATTGGTCCATATATGGGAAGACAGAACTTCGTTGCGATGCCGCAAGAACCTTCAAGTTGTTTATAAATTGTGTCTCACGACACGAAAACGAGTTGTCCCGGCGACGATTGTCCGTCCCCGGTGACCTTCGAGTAAACCAGATCTGCGTGGCTATATTTCCAAACTGGGTACATGGTAAATGGCCCGTCACAACGATGGCATTCGAAACGTTCTGACCATAACATGTAGGTTGGACATTTTTTGTCTGTAATCACACTGAGTAACGGACTCACCATCACCCCCATTTTTCAGAGGTCGAGGAGACCTGTCGTTTCCGTTGATTTGCTTTCTTGGTATCCACAAACTGAAACCCATGGTCCATTTCAAGGATCATAGCGTGGTGGACAATTATGTTCACTTGGGCTGAGACGGGACAAACTAGTTTAGCACGACGAGGAACAGAGACTCATGTTCGTGGGTGCGGTTTCCCCCTTGGTGACAGTACAACTATTCCTGATTCATTGCCAACAATCGGCTAGTAGATGTTGCTCTTGCCCTAAGTCCCGGGGAAAAGGCAACCAACAGCATCATATGCACACGCTTATGGTTAGTTCTCATATCGAACAGAAATATTTCGTCCCTCCAGTCTCTATCTAGAGGTTATAGCTTTCTAGGAAGCCGGGTGACGAAGTGAACAGGGTGACCGAGGTAGGAATCGATCGAGGGGAGAAATAGACACCTGCCTGGCGATGTGCGTGTCGTGCCTCATGTCCATCCGTGTTCACTTATCTTTACACCTGCTGCTACCAGGATGTTCCTCGGGCCATCATGCCATACGTCTCTTTGCAGCTTTGGCAGGACTCCCCCTTGTTTTACGCCGCTGTTGATGCAGGGGACAGTGTTTTTATATCCATTTCATCACATTGGCGCTTCGGTTTCGTGAATGAATTCTATACCCTCGTCCCTTTAGCTTTGTTAGCCGTCTTCGAACGCAGTAAATTATTCAATACCCAACTTGAAAACTGGTTGTCCATCTACTCCATCGACGAGAGCGACAAGAAGTGCCTGACGAGAAAGACATTATCATCCAGTCGTACTTGGTCATACGTCCGAAGTCGGCCGGCGTTGGTCGCTTCGTTTTGATGCGATCTATCTACTATCCCCGCGACGACTATCACTGTGGAGGACATTACCTAATAGGCAATATGTATGTTGACGGCGCTCTGAAACCCATGGGGCAGGATCGGATGTTACGCCAGACCGGTCAAGTGATCCAATGTCGTACAGAAATGTAGGAAAGAGTGTAAGAAGATATTTGGTGCGAATAACTGTATCGGAAGTTGATTTCGGATTCGACCTGCCCCACATGATCCAGCGACGATTCCTTCGGCGTTGCTATAAACATTGATCACGTCGAGCGTTGCAGCTTCTTCCATATTTCCGAAAAACAATCACGAATCAATGAGTCCTTCAAGGATCCAAATCTTTGGAAAGTTTTGGACAAATCCGAGGATAGCCAACGCCTCAGGGGTAAAAGGGTGGTGCATGGAACGTCTTCCCCGAAGCAATGTCGTTTGGTTGCGCTGGAAACATGCAAAGGTGAACACGCAAGTGTTGGTACAGCCTGGCCCCTTTGATTCCTCTAGGAACAGATGGAGCAATCCATCATTAGGTGGACATACAGACTGGCCCGCCGACACGTCAGCGCTTGCGTCATGATGCGGCATGCAATTTCCACACACCGATCGCTACCGTTCTTGGGGCCAATATAAGGACACTGGCGTATGCCTAGCATTTTCACCAGAAACAATGTCTACGTCAATTGTGCTTCCTCAAGAGTCAGTACGAATCGCCTCCTGTCACCTTTATCGCATCTCACGGATATTTTTGCTCGCAGTTATCGCTACGTCGCCGGGGCCCTCGTCTCGGTCGTATGGCTCATGGCGTGGCAGACTACGGTAGTGTATCAGTTCCGGAAGAAATCTGGCATCTCGTATCCGCAGCGTACGTCAGGCAATCCCTCTCCATAATCGCTCTTAACCGTCACACCTGACGTGCGGCATCACTGCGAACTCATAGTGTACGCTGAAAAGGCGGAGGCACAAGCGTCGCGCGACGCGCACCTCTTCAACTGTGCCCAACGTGCACACCAAAACACCTTGGAACACGTTCCCATTGTCCTTGTCACGTGTGTCCCCCTTCCCCTCCCACCTTGACGAAACCGTTCGGGACTGATTGGCATGGACAGGACGCTGGTGTCAGGAGCCAAGTACCCCGTCCTTGCGGCGAGCGCGTGTGCGTTTTGGACAGTCACCCGCGTGCTGTATACGATGGGATACACCTCGGGAGACGTCGACAAGGTGTGTTACTCTTCGTCCGAGGTCACTTATCTTCGTGGTGCACGGCATTCATGCACCTTGGCACAGCGAAACAGTAGGGGTGGCGTTCTTGGGGAGATTCCCCTCTTTGGTGCGTGTCTGATTTGTCTCGCAGGGGAGGTATTGATGACATGATGTGGATTGATGTTACGTTGCCCTCTAGGCCTGATTCTTGGATCGACGTACGTAGCGTATCAGCTACTCGTTGGTGCCTGAAAGGTTGTGGGGTCAAATGTGACGATGGGGTATTATCGGCCGCTTATTGCTTCAAAGTATGGTGGTATAAGTAGGGTTAGATTTGTTTTAAACTGCAGACGGACTGGAACGATATTTGAAGCATGACAATGCCCAGGCGTGCCGCGCTTTCGAAATGTTCATAATTACACAAAACGCTCCGTATACACAAAAGAGCAGTACAAGAAAGAGATGCGATACATGTCTGTAGATATCGACCAGCGATTCCAAACTAGAGTACACGAGCATATGATTACGAAGTCGAAGAACCGCCAGGGAGGGGAACAGTAGAACGCTGCCAAATCGCGTACATCTTCGGGAATCACATTGCACGTCGTTGCTTGAACTCTACAAGGTGATCGTTCGATGCACATCCTTCGTATCGAAAGCACGAACTCACCTCGTAGCCATGTCTTCATGTCTTCTCCCGTTCCTGATTTCTTCTCGAACTCTTTCAATACAATGTCATATAACTGTCTCGCCTCCTTCTGGCGCCCGAGGCCATACAAGGCTTCACATCGTTGTTGATAAAGTGTGAACCTGAATGCATCCGGGTCGTTTGACCATCCAAACATCTTGAAATGGAGTGAGAACGCTGACGCGATAAACGAAAACTACGATTTACCATTGCAATGCAGTCAAGCTGTGGGTGTTTCGGGAACTGAGGAGGATCTTGCACGTTCGCAAGTAATTTGAGTGCCTTGTCGTACTGTTTTTCACCTATGCATGCCTTTCCGGCGAGCAGGCGCATGTGTGTCTACACAATATGGTCAGGTGTGTACTCAACAGCGCACCCCTAACGTTCTCACCTGAATGGCATGGTACGATGTTGCATCTTGCTTCGAACAAACCACGATCAGGTCGACGATACGCGCCATACCTTCTTCATGGTGTCGGGATGTGAAAATGACGACAGCCTAGCAGTCAGGCAGATCAGTATCGTCGACGAGTACGTGTGTATGCATCTGCGACCGACCTTGATGAGAATGACAAAACACGCGTCATCGACATCACACTTGAGAAACAGCCGATTAAACGTCTTCTTCGCAGAATCGACATCACCCCGACCGAAGAGCGCCATGCTGATCGCAACATAAGCCAAAATGGTCGGCTGAATGGCGATCGACTGTATTTCTGGTCAGCGTGTGCAAACGGATGAGATGATCGTTGACGAGACCTTTCGGGCATCTCGCAGTGCAGGACCCCACTGTCGGAGGCGAGCTCTAAGAAAGGCGTGGGTAGCAAGTACGTGGTGACGCTGATCTGAGCGTCTCGTCTCTTGTGAAAGAATTTCAATTGCTTCTAACAAGTTATCTTTTCGCCACGATTCCAGAACTGCATCGCTAGTGTGGACTATCTGCGAGAATGAACGATATGGACTCTGAGTATAATTAGAGCAAGCAGAAACCACAGGATTATAGCGTCAACGTACCATCAGATTGCCAACTGACGCACTTGAACTTTCTTCTTGTGCAGGAAGGGATTGGATGGTTTCCACGGGATCGATCTTTTCTGCTTTGGTACGTTGCGTGGCCGTCTAAGTGGAAACATGGTACAGTCAGTAAACCGGATTGACGTTAGGAAGATATCTAACGAAGAGATTTTTCAATGCGGCTATGCTTGCATAGTAAGGGAGAAAATCTATCTCCTGCATTCTACGGACTGACGCGAGCCTTGCCATTCCTTTAGAGAACTGCAGGTAAATGCGTCGTGTGATTGGGATCTTCATCTCGTTCATCTCATCAAACGTCCACTGTAAATTTGCATTGATTTTGTCGTACTCCTCATGCAGGCGGTGCGCCAGAGCTGGGTCGTCCTGCATCTTTGCCTCATCCGCGAGTTCCTTCAGGGTCTTCTTTTGTTCTGCGAGAAGTTGCTGGAACCGTGAATGTAAAAACTTGGCTGCCTTCGTCTCGTTTAAACGCTTGTTCTGTTGGAGAAGCTCTTCCTGAAGGAGTAGCAGATCCCCATTTCTTCCCATCCTTGTGAGCTCGTGTACGATGTTCCATGCGCACGTTCTCGTATTGTTGAATCGT